>JAZGTK010010818.1:0-15585 GCA_036877625.1 Ambastaia sidthimunki | reverse complement strand
TTTCATCAGTGAGCAGTGTGTTCTGTGATTGTGCTCTTAGACTGAGAGAGAGAAAAGAGAGGGAGGGGTTGTCACGTTGAAGTATGGAGTGATGCAGAGAGGGGTGAGATACAGAAAGAAAGGGTGTATTGCCAGACACACGTTCATAGCGGTAGTGACTAGACTAATGAGCGGCAGTGCTCTGTTTTAAAACGAAAATGTGTTTAATATTTTATTCAACTGTTTAAATACATTTAAGAATGCTGTGTATGTATATTTTTTCATTTTTTATTAGTAGGCTGATTTCCTTAAAGTGTAAACACAGTGGCACTATTGCTTTGTTTGATTGCAGCATTTGCTCAACCAATGGTGTGACATTTTAGCAGGACTGTCTGTTTGTCTGACCAATGGCAAAATGGGGAACTTCTGACAAAACCTGATTTAAAACATTTACATGTATTCATTTGGCAGACACTTTTATCCAAAGTGACTTACAGTGAATTCAAGGCATACGTTTTATCAGTATTTGTGTTCCCTGGGAACGAACCCACAACCAGTTAAGCTACAGGAAAACTTATTGTTAAAAACAGGTTTTAAAAATACTGAAATGTTCTTTCCAAACTTCAACTTGTCAGATGTAGATGCTCTGCTCTACATCACATCATGTGGTCAGATCATCTGCTTTTCTGTTCTTCTGAGTGTGCAAACTTCAATTAATCAAGAGATATCAACCATCAGCCGTCGAGTTGGTCTGGCTGATCTATTGGTTATTAGCTAATCTTGAGTGTGCGTAAAAGTGTGATTGTGATCAATTACAGTCTAAACATCCATCATTCTTTCTAGCCTTAAAGTACCTCGTAACAGGAGTCCTCAAATATTGTTCAGCTCTCACTGTTCTTATTCGCTTTTTTAAATCCCTAGAACAATTCAATCCAAGGTTATTAATATTGCAAGCTGTTGCTTTAACTTTGGTTGCTGTTGCTTTTGCTTTAACTTTGTCTATCTGGAGCTAAATAATGATATCTCCCATAGATTTTCAGATTACTTTCCAGTGTAGCTAGGTCACTATAAAAGACAGACTTAGCTAATGGCTAAAGTTTGGCCTAACTACAGGGCCAACCCCATTAGTCTCAGTGTCATGTTTTTAAAGGACATTTTTAGGAGTTTCTGGGTACATTGTGCCTATTTTGCTGTGAAACAGAGACGGGGAGGACTGCCTACAGAGAAACAATGAAAGAGGGAACCCAGTTTGTTTACTTTGGCAACGTGACGGGGGCTTTTGACCTTTCAGTTCTGATTTTATAGCATTCTATATGAAATATCAAACTATACCATTAAATCAATCTGTAGATTGTTTTTGAACACACATCCCTCTGCCTCAGTGAAAAATAATACTGCTGCATTGAATCTTTATTGTTATGAACAATCATGAGTGTTTCTGAATCATTTTTTGCATAAATTGGCTGGGTGAACTGAGCAGAAAGTTTTGCTTTATGGACATTAGCATAACTACATAATATTAAACTCTTATTATCTGTTTAAAAAACACAACAGCACAAAGTGTAGGCAGAATATTATTTACATTTATGCAGACGCTTTTATCCAACTTACAGTGCATTTAAGTTATACATTTTGTCAGTGTGTGTGTTCCCTGGGAATAAAACCCACAATCTTTGCACTGCTAACACAATGCGCTACCAATTGAGCTACAGAAACACTGTAGTGTTATGTGCTCATAAATCTTGTACTGTTTCTGTCTGCTGTCTCAGGGCTGCTCAGAAGCTGAATCTGTCCTCCAAAAGAAAGAAGCAGCAGTCGCCATTGGTTTACCCCCAGGAACCATCCATCCACCCAACTAACTTCAGTGATGCTCTCCAGTTTTCTCCACCACCTGTTCCACCATGTCTGCTCGGGATGGGGTCAAAGGCCAAGGAGAACCCTGGCATGGGCAAGGTCAGATACACACCACATCAGTGCAGTGTTTTCCTTTTCAAACTGCATGCAAAGTTTACAACAGCCGTTTTCACCATGATTTTAAAAGATGTTTAAAATGTCAGAATTTAACACAATTTATTTTCCTACAAACGAAAATACAAACTTTGCATTCACAATTAGAATACAAACTATCTATTATACAGCAGAACCCAAACAAAAAGCCACGGTTAGCCAGATAGATGATTGTACATAATGCCAAAACTCTATTCCACTGAAATGATTGATATATGACCATTGACACCAGACTCATTGAAACCCAGCTTCACTAATGAGCTTCCTCTTTCTTCCACTGTAAACACGCATTTAATGCTGCCTTAAAAGACTCCAGTTGTTGGCAGCTTTTATCGTAGCTATTAAAAGCTACAGGCTTCTTTATAATAATTGCCCAGCCGTCTGTGTGTGACTTGTTGTGCACAATGATCAGCTTGTCCAGAGCAAAGCTCCTCTGCAAGACTCATGTCTTAATATACTGTACAGAAGTGTTGTGACAGTTTCTTCCCAATGAAATATTCTAGAGCTTAACTAGACATGGTATAACTAAAAAGATGTTTTTTCATTATGATAAGCAATAAGCAAATACTAATAACTAAAATATTTTGTTATTTTACTTATTTTATTGCTAGTTGTGTTTTATTTTAAACAATTTTAAGTCATCTTGAGGCCCCCTTAAAAGTTGTTTATGGCCCCCTAATGGGCTTTGGCCCCTTTCTTAAGAAACACTGTTCTAGGTTATATTTAAAGTCTTCTTTAAAGTCACACAATATCTTTGTGTAAGGAACAGACTGAAATTCATTATTCCATCTGTGATGTTATACAACAGTTTGGATATGTGCAAACATGATTGAGATATTTAAAATTAAATTAAATAATTTTAAATAATAATCAATTAATAAAAATGTTGGTCTGTTTCCGGCCAGCCTCACACAAGTCTATTGTTTGGCTTATACTGTACACTTTATACAAGTTAATTTCTTATACAAGGTAACAGCTCAGTTGTAGGTAGATTTGAGTTAATAGATGAAACTTGAGGGGCAATTACATGCCCGTGTGCAAAACCAACAACCGAGGGATGAAACATTGCATCAAATGGTCAACAAATGTAAAACCARACAGTTCAACCCAAGCTCACATATCTATGGTGTCTATATGGTTGGCCCCATTCTGTGGCCAGTCAAATATGGCAGCCTATTTCCAATGTCACAGCCAGTGTAATTCATTCCCCATGTGTACATGTGTCCATCAGTGTATTCAGAAAGGGGGAGTTCATGTGAGGTTGACGCTATGGCGCAGACATGCCGTTTGGCCCGGGTGCCATGGAATAGGATCAGCACTGCAGACATTGTTTTGTAGTCTAAGTGCTGTAATTATATCTTCACTACAAATCAACCCTGAAATACTGTGACTGTGTGGCTTTGAATGATACACTGAGGGCACGAGGTTCTTGTACAGTGTGCTTGTTTTACTGTATTTACTGCAGATGTTAGAGTTTCACTGTGACACACAATCATGACAATGTGCAGATTTACTGAATTACTGGCAGATTTGTGAGTGTGTTCTGTGTGTAGTCAATGACATGATGTTGAAGGCTGTCTTGTAGGCAAGTTCCTTCCCTTTTCAGTTGTATTTGTTGATGAATGCGTAACAATTACGCCACAGTCTTGTTGTTAAGGTGTCAATATTTCTTTGTTCAAACTATCCATCACTTTATGTGGCCTGCAATGTCTTGTGCCTTTTTAATTCAGCTTTTATAACTGGAATACATTTTTGTTAAACAATATTTTCACTTAATTTCCTTTTTGTTTCATTGTTTCCTGCACCAGGTCAAAGTGATGATGAGAATCTGTCCAACTCTGGGGGTTTTGGATTCGTCAATGTCCTTTCTAAAGGTGGACACTCGCAAGAATCAGTTGACCGTCTATGATCCCTCATTCAACACACAGCCCATCTCAGTGCACAGACGTGCAGCTCTGCCCGCCCCAAAGATGTTTGCCTTCGATGCCATTTTTCCCCAAGATGCCTCTCAGGTAAGACTCGCTGTGGAGATGTTGTACTTTTGTTCATACTTCAGAGGCAAAAATATTGTAGCTTCAGGAAGATATCTGAGAAGCACACAAACATTCTAAGCAAACTAAGGGGCTTAATTCAAAAACGTCTGTTTTGGGACAGTACTGTTCTTCAAAGTATAAGCCCAACAGCTGTTTCTTTAAGTGTAGGAAATAGTTTCTCATTCACAGTTCATTATCTGTCCTCCAAAGCTGCACTGGCATCTATATCAAGATTAGTGTCAAACAAATTGACTCACACTTAAAGAAACTTCAGGAGACACCCTGTCCAAACAAACAAGTACAAACAATTTAGTCACATATAGTTACTTAGTGAGAAATAAGGTTTTCATCAATCTTTTAAGCTCTGTTCCAAAATTTAGTGAAGGTGACATTATGCTGCTTTTTAAAACACATTATTTTGTCCAAATGTTAAAGCAACATTAAAGTAAGCCAGATGCGTATAAAATGTATAATTTAAAGGTTTTATAATATATAAATGTATAATATAAATATATAAAATATATAATATAAAAATTTTATGCATGTCAATACCAACATGCACAGATAGATTCTGTTTTTACCAATGTGTGTGCTGTATTTTTATGCTTATTTTTTACCCATCTTTATCCCAATTTCTTTAACAACTTAATAATGTCAAACTGTGAAAGAAGAAGTGTGACCCTTCTGTGCTTGTGTGTTGATTGTGTTATTGTGAGGCAAGAAGAGTTGCTACTTATGCAGAGCGGTTCAGTTTGGTAACTTATGAGGTTCCATATCAGTTAGGATGCTGTAAACAGTTGGCCAGCAGTTTTGCTATGTTTTTTTAAAGCATATTATTGATTAAACGTTTTACTTAGAGTTGTTCCAGTATGTGACAGTCTTGTCTATAAATCAAGGGCCAGCACAAGGCTTTCAGATCTCACTACCGGCCCAGCAAAGCTGTGTAACAGTAAATCCTCCTAATCTATCGTGTGTGGTTTAGTGAGACAACAGGGCCATATTTGAGCTGTTATTCTGTGTGTGTGTGTGTTATGATGTGTAAACTGCTTCTGTTCCAGTTTGTCTCATGAGACTTAGCCTAGTAGAACAGGTTGTAATGATATGGCTGTACAGTGCAGCCTGTGTAAAGCTGCCGTGTCTGATGAGTCTGTGATAAAAAGCTGCTCTTTTGTGCTGTCTGTGGTTATACTGTGATATACAGTGTATTGATTAGATATTAAATTAAACAGCTTTACTGCAGCATATTGGTGTAAACATTGATCTATGAGATGGTATTAATTGTCTACTATAACACTATGTACTTCTGAGACTGCAACATGTAGTCGGTTAACATGATAGATAACATGTATCATATAAAGCAGGAAATGTCGTTCCAGTTTACATGGAGAAGGCACTTATAAAGGGGATTGTTTAAAGGATGGGGTATAAGGGATTTTTTATAAGACCGTAAAATACCTAAACATTACTCAATGAAAGTGAATGAAGACAAATAAATAATGAAATCTTTAGAATAACAAAGTTTTAGAACTATAATTAGACCATTACGCTAGAAGGAATATTAACAATCTACAAAACCACAACAAAGCTGTTAAATGTCCCAGTAAGTAAGCCAACAGTGGCAAGGAACCAAAACCCCAATGATGTATAAATGGAGAAAAAAGCCTTTGGCAAATTCATTAAACTGACTAACCTGCCATTTAATCAAAAACCTGAAATTAAAAAAAACATGAGTGAGTGAAGGCCATTAAAATGTATAATCAGAAAAATATCTAGTCTGTGTTTTTTCTTCTACAGAACTCAGTGTTTCAAATCATTTGTGGCATATTCCTCACATAAGCCACCAAAACATTACACTGTTTGTTTCCACAGGCAGAAGTTTGCTCAGGGACAGTGGCTGAAGTTATTCAGTCAGTGGTCAGTGGAGCCGATGGCTGTATTTTCTGCTTTGGTCATGTTAATGTTGGTAAGCTATCCTCAATACACAACAACAATGAACTGAATTGGCAGTAATAACAGCCATCCTTTTATTTGAAACAGTCATTTATCTGACAGTTAACAAGAGGCTTTGATGGCTAATAATAGACTAAAGATTTAGTTGAAAATGAACCAGCGGCGTGTGTGTGTGTGTGTGTGTGTGTGTGTGTGTGTATGAGTGTGTGTGAGTGTGTGTGTGTATCAGAGGCCAGAGACTAGAGTGTGTAATTGAATGCTGGATAATTGATTCTTACAGTACACATACTCACTGAATAATAATATTACTTATATTATGTCATATTATTACAAATATTACTTATGACTATTTTAAAGCAGATCTGTTTAATGGAATATTGTTTATCTCTAGATTGGGTTTAACCCCATGCAATACTTAATACTGTGGTCCTCATCTTTAAGGACGTCAAGTGCTGTTTGCACATTTTACTTGTCACATGTAACCTAATACCTTAAACATGGCATATGTGAAACTGAAGATTCAGGAGAAAATTGCAAAGACGTTCTTTATCAAGATTTGAGTGGGTCTATCAAGATGACATTCCACATTAATAAATTTTATTAACCAAGCAATTGACAAAATGCAGTATTGCTCAATGCTTTTCATGGTCATAGGTTTTTAGGACAAAAAGTGTCTGTTCTAGTGTCTCCTAGTGTCTCCTAGTGACTCCTAGTGTCATGTCATTGACACTGTCAAAAAAGTGACAGAAAGGAAACTCAGATTAACACTTGTATATCTGTAATAGCACTGTAAAACACTTATATAATCAATCAGCTTATATCTATCCTGACTATGTTTTCACTAAGGACATTAAATTCAGACTCGATCAGCTGTCATCAGATCCTTACTGGCTTGTTGGTTCTTAGGGCAGAATGTTAAATGCTCTTCCTCTTTGTAAGTTGCTTTGGATAAAAGCATCTGCTAAATGAATAAATGTAAATGTCATCACCATCATCATCTTGCCTAAATCAACGACTTTCTCTCTGTCCTACCAGGCAAGACGTACACCATGATTGGCTCAGCCAGCTCCACGCAGAGCCTTGGCATTGCACCCTGTGCCATATCCTGGCTTTTCAAGCTCATCAATGAGCGAAAAGAGAAGAGCGGCACTCGCTTCTCAGTGCGGGTGTCAGCTGTGGAAATCTATGGCAAGGACGAGAGCTTGCAGGATCTGCTGTCTGACGTACGCACAGGAAGTCTGCAGGATGGACAGTCACCTGGTGTCCACCTGCGTGAAGACCCCATCTGTGGAACACAGGTGAGTAACTGTACAACTTCACATTCTTCACACACATGGTTTCTTCACACACAATGGTCAGAGGCTGAGACTAAGCCTAAAATAGCAACATTGGCTTAACCAATGGCATGCGTTTGGGTCGGGACTACCTATCAATGGCAAACCTGAATGCTCAGTGGCTGCAACAAGTGGCCAAAATTCCTGTCACGTGTCTAGGCAAAGCTGTGACGATCATTGTAGCATTTTTTGTTTTGCTACTTTTTTGTTTTCATAGACTAATTCTCTTTTTCTTAGCAGTAGTAGTTATTACAGAATATATTTCAGATCTCATATTGAAGAGCAGATGTTATGGTGGCTTCTATACTCAGTACCCCATCAGGATCCATCTGGGTGAGCTGCTGCTCTGTTTCACCCTCCATCCCCCTCCTACCTTCTATTGGAAAAGGGTAAATATCAGTAGGGGTAGTTGGAGTTTGGGGGTAGGTAGAGGGTAGTTAAAAGTGCTGCCAGGTGTTGCCATCAGATGTAGTTTTTTGGGGATCCATATGCAGCAGAGATCAAAGGCTGCTTTGAGGCCTGTGAAGTTTAGATCTCAGGAGCGGGCCTACAACCATCTCTACATCCAATGTTCTCTCCCCTCACCAATTCCAGAGCAGCTTATTGGCCACAGTTGGTGGGCTTTCTAAATATCTTGCTGAGTGCCCATTTTAGATGTGTTGCCCATTCTAGATGTGCTACAGACCATAATTACACCCAGTGGCTGTTTCAACCTCCATGTTACGTCATGCTTTCCACAGAAGCAGAGATGCTGACCTCTGTCCCCACATCCACTCACTCTCTCTTCAGCAATGCAGCTTTCTCCAAGGGAGTATTTGTTTCTCTGCCCCAGAGACTCAGTTTCTTTGATCTTTTTCACCAGGTTATCTTTTATAACCTATTACAGTCAGGCTCAAACCATTATACTTAATATTAATTAGTAAACTAGTTTATTTAAAACGTCTAGGCATGCTTTTTAGGATAGTTAAAAAACAATAAGAATTAAAATAACCTTTAATTTCTAAAGTATTTTATTCACTGTATTATCCTGTTTATATGTTGTTTTTTTTAATTTTCACTAAAATAAGCATATCATGATACGTTGTGCGCCATTACTGTTTCTAATACAAAGTATTTTCTCCACCTTCTGAATGTTCAAGCTTCAGAACCAGAGTGAGTTACGGGCTCCCACTGCAGAGAAGGCTGCCCTGTTTCTTGACGCCGCCGTCGCTGCACGTAGCACCAACCGACCGGATGCAAATGAGGAAGACCGTCGCAATTCTCACATGCTGTTCACCTTACACATCTACCAGTGTCACATGGAGAAAAGCAGCAAGGGCGGAAGTAAGTGTTTGTACCGCATGTATGTGAAATGATACTGCTGAGATGTTGAAGCCTCTGCATGGAGTAAATCAATTATACTCAGTCTGCTATATACCCACTCCTTCTCCTCACCTTTCCAATGACAGCAAAAATACATCTTCATCTTATTAATGTAATAGCTGTGATATTACAGGTTAAGTTACCAGAATTACTTTAATTTGCCACTCATTCCATCATGGTAGGAGGGAAATCAATCATGTCTGCTTTAAATACTTCATTAAACCTTAATGTGAATTTTAACAGAAAGCAATCATTCTTGAGCAGCTAACAGCTGGTAGCTGTTACAGTGCCATCACAGTGATCATTTGCATGGGTAAATGCTGTATTGGCCACCACCTCAAAACACTTTAAATTACTGTGGAAGCATTTTTTAAAGCCAGCTGATTTTTAAAGCAAATGCTGGAAAATAATCTTATTCACAAAAGTAATAATGTAGCGTAATCTGGTTTTAGGGTCTAGCATTTTTCCATATCATCATGTGAAAAAACCCATTTGTGCAGTATGTGTGATATGTAAAACTATGAATGAGGTTTTTATTCTCTGCAATTGTGTATTCAGATTGTCAGTCCCCTTTTGTTGCATAATCTTAATTGACAGGGACCAAATTTGTATATACTACCATTCAAAAGTTTTAACGTGCTTGAATGTACTCATTCTATAGAACTGTTCATTTGTACAGCTTAGGATAGTAGTAAACACAACAAATCTAAGAAACAACACAAATTGAGATATGTAAAAAAAATGTTAAACAAAAAGTCATAATTTAATCTTATATTTAAATTCTTCTGGCATGTATGTTGACTGCTTTTTCTTCACTATCTGCTCCAATTCATAAATTTCATAAAAAAGAAATTTCTAATTAAATGTTCAGTTTTAAACATGAATTTATAGGTAGACACTGCCTTCAAAACTGAGCATTTCAGCATAAGCCTTTAGATCAAAAGGTATTAAAGAACATGAACGTGTCCAAACATTTGACCTGGTTTAGCTCAGGATACAATCATCAGAACAATTTTGTCACCATCTTGGATGTTTCATTGCAAAACAAAGTTGGCATACGTTGAACTTTTTGTCTAGTATAGCATGCTTTCTGAAACAGTTTTGTTCTGACTAGAGAACAGATCACCAGTAAATAGTTCAGACCCATGTGTGTATTGGTGTTTTATATTGAGCATAGTATGAATATAGATGTTTAACTAGGCCAGACTGGGCTATGATTCACACATTCTTATGGTGTTTATTAATATGTCTGTGCATTTGCCTGTCCTCACTCTACCCGACACTATCTCAGTGTGGGAGTGTCAGTTGCTATAACCACAGTGGCAGAATCTCAAACTGTCAGTGAGATCAGTAATGAGTGAGGTTGTCAGTATATTTGTATCTTCTGTTGCATGATGGTTAAACTAAAAGTAACTGAAGGGCATTAATCTCACTCAGAGGATTTGGTCGGTTCAGCTGTGCTTCATTTTTTGTGCTTCAGTTTGCTTTGCTCAGAAGCTTCTAACTTTGGAATTACACCTTATAATGTGAGTAATTTTATGTTTGTTGGCAAAGTAATTCATTGTGCCCTAAATGCTCTAATTTTGTTTTCACATCTAGCAGATTTTGTTATTTTAGCACTTTAAATATTACCAAGCATTCTACTATATTATCAATATTGCAAACACAATTTTGTGTTTTTAATGTTTTTTAAATCTAGTATGTACATTTACTTTAATACAGCTTTCTCACAAACCTGAATGTTGAGGTCTGGGGATCACTTTTGTTTTTGTGGATTTTGCTCTTCAGTATCTGGAGGTAGGAGCAGGTTGCATCTTATTGACTTGGGAAGCTGTGAGAAGGTGCTGAATAAAAGCAGGGACGGAGCAGGAGGTCTGTGTTTGTCTCTCACAGCGTTAGGCAACGTCATACTGGCATTAGCCAGTGGAGCCAAACATGTTCCATACAGGTAAAAAAACATACATCTTAAGAAACTCTTAAATGCTTAGTTACGCATTTAAAATGCTACTTAAAACATTCTTAAATGCTAAAAGCTACGACATTTTATGCAAAATTAGTTACCTATAGCATGCAGGTGTTTAGCTACATTGTACTAACATCTTAACAGCATAAGTGTCATGTGCATGATAATTCTGAAGATATCTTGTTTCTATAGTGTTTCTATAGAAGACATAATAGAGGATTTGAGCACATAATAAAAGCTGTCAGCAGCAAGCTCATACATGTGAGCTTGTGTTGACAGGTTTATTTCTCAGCTGATGCAGCTGCTTTTGAATCAGATGAATCATGCACGTCAGTTTAAAAAAATGTGCTAAAAGAGACTGTGTGTATCTACATTTCCACCATTATAGAGCCCGGCCAATGTGCCCATTTGGCAGTATTGCAATATAAGCATTTGTGTGTTTTTTTATGATTTAATATGATGTCAAAATATACAGTATGAAACTTTTCATGGTTGTGTGCATTTGGAACATTTGATTGACTCTCCAGTACCTGAGTAAGCAGCCTTCTGCTGACAATCTTTCACCGTGTGATTATGATGACAATGAAAATATATTTTGTAATGCATTTTTCCAGGGATAGCAAGCTTACAATGTTACTGCGAGACTCCCTGGGGAACATTAACTGTAGGACAACCATGATTGCCCACATCTCTGACTCCACTGTCAATTATACTGATTCCCTCACTACCATTCAGCTGGCCTCCCAAATCCATCGCATTAGGAAAAAGAAATCAAAGGTTAATTATTATATTAACTAGAATACAGCATGACTCCAAATATTGTGTTATGTTTATTTTCAAGAGACTAGTACCTTGTAACCTTGTGTCTGTAATTTAATGTATTTCAGTGCCCTTTTTTACAGTTGTTTGACTAAATCTTTGTCTTTTCAAAGTATGCGTCCAGTTCCTCTGGAGGAGAGAGTTCCTGTGATGAGGGAAGGAGCCGTCGACCACCACACTTGCATCCTTTCCATCCTCAAAGTGTGGCCCTTGACCCAGATCTACCATCACTGCTTAGTGATCCTGACTATTCTTCAAGCAGCGAGCAATCCTGCGACACTGTCATTTATGTTGGCCCCAGTGGAGCTGCCATCTCTGATCGAGAGCTCAGCGACCATGAAGGTCCTCCAGCCTTTGTTCCTATCATACCTTCTCTTAATCGTAAGCAACAAGGTAAAGAAGGCCCCGTTGACTGTGATCACTTCAAATGCAACACATTTGCTGAGCTTCAGGAGCGATTGGAATGTATTGATGGAAGTGAGGAACCTACAGGTTTTGTTGGAGAAACCGGAGGAAATTCTGCAAGCCCTAAAACGGAGTGTGGTACGGACAAATTGAAAGAAGGCTCTAGTTTAATTCCAATTTCTCTCAAAGCTCCTAGCAAAGGATTTTCATTACCACAGTACAGCATATCCAAAAAGTCAATTTCTGTAGCAAGTAAACTGCCCAGCAGTCCAAAACCTAAGTCCAAATTTGAACATTCCAAGTGGCAAAGTGCCAACACATCAAACAAAGATCTGAGAGACATGTCTAAGAGTGAGTGTAGGACAAGTGCAGATGGTGAAAAGCTACAAATATCAGACAATATAGCTTCAGGGAAACAAAGTAAATCAATAGCATGCCAAAACTTAGAGCATGTGGTTTGGGAAAATGTCTTTTTTAATAAAAAACACTTACCCAAGCCTGCTTCCCCACCACTACAACAAAAAGATTTTGTCAGGGTCCGTAGTCAAACAGAAGAAAAGTGTGCCATGAGAATACCACCAATTGGAATGAGTGATCAAAAAATAAGTAATTTGCATGAGAATTTACCTGTCAGGGTCCATCATCTTATCCCCAAGACTCCAGTGGAACTGAGGTCCAACCTTGGAGAGAAATGCATTGACAAGGACATATTGCGAACAACTGTGACCCTCCAGCAGCCAGTGGAATTGAATGGTGAGGATGAGCTGGTGTTTACTGTTGTGGAAGAGTTGTCTGTTGGTAATATTGTAGACAATGGAAGGCCCTCCAGTATTGTTAGCTTTAATAGTGACTGTTCATTACAGGCACTTGCTTCAGAATCACGACCTGTAAGCATCATCAGCAGTATCAATGATGAGTTTGATGCCTATACATGCAATGTTGGTACCTCAGAGGCACACATTAAAATGGTGGCACCACCGCAGGAGAAAGAATTTGCTTCATTGAGAAGTTGTGGTTCTTCTATCGCCTCATGGCTCAGTGAAGTAAGCGTCTGCACTCTGGAGAGTGAAGGTGCTCAGTCAGTAGATGTCTTTCTCCCACAAGGTACTCATATTGGCCCAGACAGTAGTTTCTACCTTGAATCAGTAAGTATGTTCCAAAGCAGCCTCCAGAAGGAGACCAAAAACTCTTTGAATGATAGTGGATGTAGCTTTTCAGAATTAGACAGTGACAGTGCTACGTCAAGCAAATTATCCCTTAACAAGTGCCCATCCTCTCCAGATGCTGCGAAAGTATCTGCCAAAAATTTGCCTAAACTGGCAAAGGCTAATACCATTCATCTGTCTGGTCCCCAGTCCTTGCATGACTCGCAGAATCTCCAGTCTGGTCTTTCTAGGAAAGTAAAACCTACCTCATCCATAACCCATAGTAGCAGCATTAACGGAAGAAGCTCCAGTAGCAATTGGAGACGTGAGCCACCAAGGCAAGACTTTATACGAGATAATCTATGTCATCGAACTGATAGCTCATTGTCTTCAGAGTCTTCTATAAACTTGAATTCAGGTTCTCTGTCCAAACTGGCTAAAAATGGAATGAGTGGAATCCCTGCAAGAAAAGCAGGCACAAGCAGCAACAGTGTACCTCACATGCCCAAGACACTGGGGTCAAACACATTCCTAAGGGTTGTGGATGGTTGTGAAAAATCCAGTAACAGCAGGAATATTGAGTCCCCTAGCAAAATGCCACAGCTCAGACGAGGTGCAACAACACTGGGGACTGTTCCAGTCATTCATACATTAATTGATTTCAAAGTTGCTCAAGATATTGGTCCATCAACAGGCAGTTTGAAGTTTTCTTCCTTAGGAAAAAATGGTAAGACAAGCAAGAAGGAGGAGACTATGTCAAAAGCTGGCAATGTATCACCACTAACATCACCTCCTCCAATTCGCAAATCCAGTTTGGATAAAAAAAATCTAATCCTTTTTCCCTCAAGTGCCTTGAAATCTGCTTATAATGCGGGAAAGTCTTTAGGTTCAGTGGATAACATTGATCTTCTCTGTAGGGGCAGCTCAGATAGTTTAAGAGCATCTAACCTGAAGTCAAACCATTGTTTAATTAAAGTGACCTCCAGTCTCAAGACTAGAGAAGCTAGAGGTGACACAGAACATCTTTATGGAAGCCAGATATCACTAGACAGATGTGACAGTTTTTCATCATTGGGTTCTAAACCTGCTCCTAACCGAGAGAATAGTAAAACTAGTCTTAACAGCAAGTCAAACAACTCTGTCAATAGATTTGGGTCACCTGTTGCCACATCTTCCCCAATTGCTAACTCTCCACCTCCCTGTATAAACGCAGGATCCACTGTAAAATATGGGCTTGTCAAAGGCAGCCTTAATGCAAGACCGATAACTGCAAATGCAAACAAAATTCGTACATTATCTGCAAGCAACTCTAAAGCCCTGAGCACCTCCACTAAGTCTCTTGCTGCACCCACAACAAGGAATGCCAACCTTCCACCTTCAGGAAAGACTGCATTACCTCGAGGAGCAGTAGGAGGCAATGGTAAATTATCAAGAGAAACTATTATGGGTACTAAGCAAGCAATGCGGGCAGCAAACAGTCGTGTTAGTGAGTTGGCAATGGCTAATCCTTCTGGAAAACACCCAAGAGCATCAGGAGATTCAGACAGTGGCAATGACAGTGGAGTAAATGTCAATGATGATAAGCCTACCCCCATCCCCATTCTCCCATCTCCATATAGTAAAATTACAGCTCCCAAAAGACCTCAACGCTACAGCAGTGGGCATGGAAGTGATAACAGCAGTGTCTTAAGTGGAGAGTTGCCTCCTGCCATGGGACGAACTGCACTGTTCTACCACAGTGGTGGGAGCAGTGGTTATGAGAGCATGATCCGTGACAGTGAGACCACTGGCAGTGCCTCTTCAGCCCATGACTCCATGAGTGAGAGCGGGATCTACTCTGTTTGCACAAGGAGTTACAAATTACCTAAGAAAAGGTCAAATGGTGAGTATCACCACCTGTCAACACATTTTTGATGGGGTCACATTGATTTTGTACTTGTGCTATAGACCTACATAAGCAAGGCTAACACAAAAGAGTCTTCTAAATTGTGTTTAAATTTTACAAATTTTATTTGTACAGTATTTACTGTTTTAATTTAAATGTTGCATTATTTACGGTATGTATATATCCAGTATGTATGTATGTATGAGACATAGCATAGTTTCATATTCAAATGTAATTTAAACTGCATGCTGGACAGATCAGATGCAGTTGAGACAGGAGGATACAAATAACAATCACGTTTCAGTATATTTGGTATATTGAGAGCTGTTCCATTCTTTATGTACTAAAATATAACTGACACAGCTTGCTTTCCCTAACCATTATTTTTCCTTTTGTATCACAGTCTTTCTTATACTCAGTTTGGTTTTATCTTCCCTATCTTTTTCTTTCTCAACACACAAGGCCTCCAGAGGCGGCGTCTTATCCCAGCTCCCTTACCAGATACTTCATCCCTGGGTAAGACTGGGGCCACGGGCCAGTGGGTGGACCTTCCTCCTGTGTCTGGACCACTGAAAGAGCCTTTTGAGATCAAGGTGTATGAGATTGATGATGTGGAACGTTTTCAACGTGGAAGACAGGAAAAGACAGACGAGGTTAGAATGGGTTACCTTTGACAAATGGGAGACAGTTTTTATAACACTTC
>JAZGTK010010817.1:0-16102 GCA_036877625.1 Ambastaia sidthimunki | reverse complement strand
ACTTAAATATTGGTCATTTCCACACACAAGGTTGTCGAAACAAGAATGTAACCTAAATAGTAAATATAATGCAGAAATGTTATGGTGCTTTTATGGTGTTTTTGAACAGAAATTTTGACTACTTTGATTACTGTAAGGAGAACAAATGTTTTGTGATTCTTCAAAATCCTTGAGTATTAATAACACACACAGTGTGTTACACAGTTTTTTGTAGCAACAAAAAAAACTCTAGTTTTTGTGCATGGGAGTCTGTTGTGGAAAGAAATACAGGAACAGATGGCACTCCTCGGGCTTCTCAATGACCGTAAAAAAATGCAACTGTACTGTAACCTTCATCTCTGACCTGTTTGTAAAAGATCGCCCTCTTTGAGGGAAAGAGTACACTTACACAGTTACATCACATTATACAGAAAGCTTCATAAACCTAGACTTCGTTTCACAGCAGTGTGAGAAAATCTTATTGGTGCAATTTGCATGCATGTCAGCGTATCTGACCAATGATTTCATGGGAACAAATTAACTTTTTGTCTAACATAGCAATTAAATTAACTGTTTACCCAGGTATTAACATTTATAACATGCAACATCACACATGGAGACATGCATGAAGAGGTTGCATTTCTTGTAGCCATTGTGCATTCTTTGCTGCAACAGCAGGTTACTATAGCAACAGATTAGCAGCAGTCTTTTTAGGAAGAGGAGCCAAATGAAGTAATTAATCTATCTTGCTCTCATGAGAGCAAACCCAAGTCTGTCATATTCCATCACTTCGTTCGTTGATGTGCCATTAAACTGTTAGAATCATAATTGAGGGCAGGGTCAGTTTGAATACTTAATATGAAAATCAATGAAGTGTTTCTCAAACATTATAGCATCTAATGCACTTTAAAAATCTAATTGTCTGATCAGTTACCTCAGAGTGTTTTGAACCTACAATCTGAAGCCCTAAATTTCTAATTCTTTTGGTCTTTAGATAAATACGTTTTTTTAGTTGCGTTTTTGAGTTAGTTTATCCCCTTTAGTAATACTTGCCCTAGCAAACACTATACTAATTAGTAAAATGCTGGTAATAGTTCTAATTAAGTGTGCATGCAAATAAGACTATGTTCTAAATTTGTATTTTGGTTAACTTAAAGAACCAGTTTGGCTGAGACAATGAGACTGCAGGAGGCAGGGATGCATAAGTCTGTTTTATTCTCTGGCTGTAAATGTGTGTGCATGAGGGTGTGTGGACATTTCTCTCTCTCTGTCAACAGTAATTACAGTAGGATGTGCTGGGGAAGGCACATATTCCAGCTGCTTAGCTGTCTGCGAAGGGCTCATAACAACTTAGCACTCGATTTCTGCTACTTTTTCTTATTTTTTCATCATGGTCCTTGTTACTGTGTTCCTATTCCTCTCTCTTACTCTCTCTCTCTCTCTCTTGTGCTTTCTCGCTCTGTTTCTCTTCAGAGATCTTGTGTTCCCTAGGTGGTTGCACACTGGCCCAAGAATAAACAGCTCATCCCTGAGTCTCTATGATATTTTGAAAAAACATGACTGAGGTCTATGGAAAATGGTTAAAGTCCATATTATAATCCACAATGCTTATAGCACAAACAATGTGAAAGTTAAACATCAAGTGTAATACTTGCTACACGCTAACCTCACGTATGACCATTACTAAGCGTGATGCTTGGCTTAGCAAGCACAACTAATTATTCTGAGGAAACATGTGGGTCATGGCTGGTTATCTGTTAGCCGTGGGGATCATATCTGTGATGCTGTCTGGTCCTGTTTCAATGACATGAATTATTGCTTGCACCCAAGTAATAATAGAATGTGTGGATGTGTTCAGGACATCACACCCTGTTACAGGCTATATATGTCAGTCAGAATGTATTTATTAAATTTAAAGAGATCATCTGTATGACCAAACTGCCTGTGTTGCCAAACTACATTCAAAATGTAAAATGCCAAATAGTCAAATAGTTACATGTATCGTTTGTAGAAAAAGTAAACATACTTTTTTTCCAGTAAACTGAACAAAATATATAATCATGTAGTGTAGTACGCATCATAATTTTTGTAAGAAAGGGTGTCAGGAATTCAAAACAAAGGGGCTTAATTTTGATTTTACAGTAATCTTAACAGTCTCATATCAATTATTGCAACAATGAGCGGATACAAAACTGATCTAATCATCTAATAGTGTAATAAAATATTAATCGTATTCACAATGCTGGTTCATGTTACATTACTAACAATATTACATATATTGTAAATAATAAATATATTTAACAACATCAATATATTTAAAACACATTTGTCATGCATGGATATGCCCTAGTTGTGAAAGCATAGTTTTTGTGTCATGTTTGTTTGGCTTGTTTATACAGAAGGGTGAAAATCTCCTTGTCTTAGCCAGTTTTAGAAGAGTGCAACTCTTGAGTATTAGATAAAATCATGTCCCATTTGCATCATCAAGGGTGCATTAGTGTTGTTTGTGAGTCATCTTATAAGAGCTGTAAAACAAGGGGACATTACCTACATTAAATGCTAAAAAGGACACATCATGAATAACAAAGTATGTGACCTACTGACGTATTTGGTTAATAAATTTAGGATTGAAACAAGATAAGTATTATTTCTCCTGTGAATATAAATTGAATTTTCATGTTGTAGATGTTCTTATGTCTCTCACAACTACAGTGCTGGTCCTTATGGGCATGAATAAAGCCCGGTCCAGTTAACTCTTTACAATGTACCAGAATCCAATAACACTCAACTGTAAAGTCTATATAACACCTCTTAGCAGTCAAGACTATAGAATGCTTGGAACCAAAAGCTTATCCTGAATAAGTACCATAACATTTAGACTTCTATTATTAAACATTCACCTTTATAGTTGAATGTGTTTTTTGAATGGATGTGTCATGCAGCATAAAGGATGCACTCCTTATATAAAGGTACTAAGGTTCTTTGCAGCAATGATATAGAAGAACCACATTTGGTTACCCCAAAGAACCTTTTAGTCCAAGGCTCTTAAAAACATCATTCCTATCTGATCTTTAACAATATAGGTTCCTTAAAGGTTCTTTATCAGGCTGTATGGTTCCATAAAGAACCTTTAACATTCACAGAAACTGTTGGTTGCTTCACGGAACCATACAGCTGAACAAAGAACCTTTTAGTAACCTTTATTTTAGTATGTGTATATTACACCATCTCAACCTTTATCTTCTGCACGGAGGCCTGCAGGCTGGTGTTAGTGTGGCAAACAGTAATGCTATGAGACATTCCTCTGGGCAGGTCAGACCAGGCAGCTCATGCTGATGGAAGTGTCAAAACAAATATGTCACAGACACACAGTACACACAGCAGGCCACCCCTGACTAGTTTCCTATCCATTCTTATTCTCAGTCTCAAAGAAGAATAAATGCAGAGCTGAAGGCCGTAGAGGAACGGCTCACAGAGTGCAGTCATAACATATGCAGTCACTGAATGCTGAAACTATTCAATAAGTTTTGGTAAGTTTTCTTTAAAAACATTTAACCTGAATCTGAGTCAAGTACAAAAGTGTAATTCTCAGGAAAGTAAAAGAAGGCAGTTTTTAGTCTCATAAATGTTTACGGATGGGTTTAAGAATCTGTATTCATGTATTCACGAATGAAAACTGTCATTAGGTTAATGTTTACTCATGTCTTGCATTTACGCAGTGGTCAGGAAGTAAACGTGTAGGTCCAGCTTTATCCACTGGGAGCTGTTCGTAAATTCGTAATGCAAAGACCAATTTTAGGATAAAGACCCACAAGTCTGTCTTCATGACTGACTACTGATATAATATATAGGACACTGAATTAGACACAACATTTGATAGACTCTGTTAAGTGAAACATGAAAATAATACCCTAATAATTGTATACTTAAATGTTACCCCCCAATAATTCTGCTATATTTAATAGGTTTAATGTCTTTTTCCAATATTTACCCCATTAAAAAATGAGAAACAATTCATCACCATGGGTTCTTTGCAAGGCAAGACTTTTTAAATGACATAATAAAAATATTGCATCACATTGGCATAAATTGCATCATTACCAGAGAATGTCACAGAAGGTGGTATACTTATTTAGGTACATGCACATAAACCATTACATATTCAATAGCATACTCAAAAATCAGCTGTCAGTCATGTCTCGTCTTTTTTGTCTTGTCTCTCAAGAGAGTTGTAGCATCTTTGTCTTTTTTTCTGGCAAACGTATAAAGCAAAAAGACCCATGCTTATATTGCCACAGTAGGATAAAAGACTTGTTTGTGGTAAAAAGACCCAATTGCAAATTAGGACATGCTTATTAACCGGATGGGCGAGATATTAATTGAATCTGATAATCATGATAGGAAAAGCAATTAGCTGTTGAAACAGAGTAGGGCCTTCACAGACAGATTATAATCAGAGAAGATGTGCCGAACATATGAAGATTGTACAGATAGCCCCCACACAACCCCAACAGTGTTACATTTTGGCACGTAATTAATGCTGAACTATTTGTGGTACAGATGTGAATGATATGATGTGAATGATAAAAGAACATTTCTTTCTTACCTTTTAAAGGTCTAATGAACCATTTTCCACTACAAAGAATCTTTTGTGAAACAGAAAGATTCATTCTATGAATGTTAAAGGTACTTAATGGAGCCATATAGCTAAAATGGTTTTTTAATGGCATTGCAAAGCACCTTTTTAAAGAGTGTATTACTTTTTTAAAGTGGTCGGAATGAGGGTTAGACTGAGATTTGGGGAAATTGGGAACAATAAATGAACCACAAATTTTATATTTACATTGTAATAGGGACTTAAGCATCTTGTTAAAAATATAAAGTGCTTAATATATAAACAGTTTAGGATACTGAACAGTAATACAGATTTTCTTGGGAGGAGGTCATGGCTTTGTCAATAAACCACAATTGGTAATGCCTACTGACTAACCAGCATTAGCTGTTGATTGTATAATCATCTGTGTTGATTCTTGTGTTATGCAGTACTACAGAGCTAATGTTAATATTTGCTTGAGTATGTCTGAGATGAAAGTGATTGTGTTAATTTCTCAAATATTTGAAGTGAGTTGGTGATCTGAAAGCTGACATTCAAAATGAAATTATAAAACCTGAACCTCCTCCAAACACAAACATTCACAAATACCCTCCCTTCAAATTAATCCAATCAAAGGCAAATGAAATAAGACAACAGACTATATCAAACCAGGCATGCTGGACTGAGACCTGAAATACACAAACAATTGTGCTCCTTAATTTTTTTCAGTATTTTTAATTCAGTATTTCCAGTATTTGTCAGGACTGTTCAGCTAGACTCAATATCAACACTTTTTCTGGGTCTTTTGTTACCTCACCTCTCTTCAGATGTGTTTTCCTTTTGCAGTTGGAACTTAGAATGTCATTCATAGTTTCTTTCCACATCCCTTGACATTTAAATTTATAAAAGAAGGTTATTAACAGACAGCAGCAGCTTCCCCAGATAAAGAGTTTTCTGGTGAAAATATATGTGGTTTGCAGTTGAAAGCTCTCTTAAAATAGGGTAATAGTAACAGAGATAACTCTGTTATAATAGACAATAATAGGATGTTGTAGGTGGTTGCCAGGGTGTTGCCATGTGGTTGCTGTATTGTCTTGTTTAAGTACATTGCTATGGAGATGCTTGGGTGTTCTAGGTGGATCAAGTCTATAAGTCCATCCCCAAGTCTTATATGGTATTCTGGTTTCTTCAGTATAAGAATTATATTATAATACATTTTATATTAAAATATAGAGTTATTTTACTGTTTAAATGTCAAATGCAAATTGCTAGTAAGATTGTATTCTTATGTTCTTATGTGTGTGTGTGTGTGTGTGTGTGTGTGTTATTTTTAAAAAAATAAAAAAGGAAATACATTGCATTATTTTGCAATATTTCTAGGTGTAGCTTTAATTAACTTAAATTAATTTAAAAATTAAATTGTGAAATTGTGCTTGTTAACACGTATGTACAAAAGGTTAGATTTGCTTTTCTCTATTGAAGCACAGAAGATGATCTTTGGAACATTCTCAGTTCATGCTGGCACAACACGGATCATCAGGTTCTGGACAAACTTGCGGAACTCATGCCAGCTCAAATACATGCTGTCACTAATGAAAATAGGCAATGTACCAAATACTAGGAAATGCTAAAACTTGATTCACTTTTCAATGAAACCATCACTCAAATTCATTTGCTAATAATACTGTTTGTAATTAAAGAATGCAAAATTCATGCATTTTTACTTGTGGTCTCAGAACCCATTGTACAAGGCATTCAAGTATGGGTACATTTGGTTCCAACACAACATGCATAAAAATACTTGTTTGATTGCCTTGTGGAGCAGACCGAGAGCTTCATCATTTTTAGCTTGCTGGCGCCTCCTGGTGGTCATTCTTAGAAACTGCCTCCTCTCTCCACCCATCCTCCATTAACATTGCCCATAGAAAACCAAACTCATCCGGACTAATCAAAAAGATTCACCCCTCCATGCCATCTAATATTCTCATAAACATCCAAAGGCTTTTTATGAGATTATGCCATTTATGTTTAAATATACCCATCTATACTATGTACCCATCTTGCTCCTTTCAGAATGTATTTACATGCCTTCATGACTGTCAATTGTTTATGTATTATGCATCATGTATCATTGTATATATGCAATGCTCTGCTTTAAATTATGATTGACAGCTCTTAATGTGTGGCTTACAAAACAGCTACTTGTGAGCTAGGCCATTGCTTCTGTATGTCAAAGTAAACTTTTCTTTATATTGTTTAATATCAACATGGAGACAATGTCAAACATTTAGGGTTTCAGTAGAAACGGACCCTGAATATTGCCACTTATATTTGTGGTTAAATTTGTACTCGTCTTGTTTTTAGTATCTGATGTTTTTCTATGCACTTGTTTAACTGTCCATGTTTCTGATGGTTGGGGAGGCGATTTTGGGGAGGCTAGCGATAGCAAGCTAGCTTTGAAAGCATTAAAATTCCACCATCACCAATAGACATTATGTAGTGATTTCTATCAGTATGTTCAAGTGATCTTAACCAGCCTTACAAAAATGTTTCTGGAAAAAAAAAAATCAAATATCCTGCCATTAATGTGCGCTGCTTGGGATTTTCTGCCATCTGCTGGATATGTATCAAATAACTTTGCACTGTTGTTTGAGGCAGTTACTACACCAATTTTTTAGTCGCATTCATAAAAAAATTTTACATATAAAAATAATAAACATTTTAAATTAAAATTAATATGTCCATTTATTTATGAATTCACAAAAGGTGCATAAAAGGGGGACAACGTGTAGTCATTTTCAAAGAAATTGTGAGCATGACCATTTGACTGTATTTTTTATATATCTTATTTATTTCTAAAAGGTAATGATGAGCCAGGCATCCACACAAAGACTGGATGGATTGAAATTTTATGCATCCAGGCTTTACAAATGCTGAAATGAATGGGTTAAAATAAATAAAAGACTATAAACAAAGCATATTTTAATTTTCCAAAAATTACTTTACATCATTGTAAACTTCACTGTGAGAAATATTCTAGTCTCAGAAATAAAGCTAGCATCTTCAGACAAATGGCAAAGTGTTTGTTAGCAAGTTCTTTTTCAAACGCAACTAACCAAAACTTGCTTAAAATGCTAAATAAAGGACAACATAACCATAAACTTGCTTCTTGTACAGTCAAGGCCAAACTCAGTGATTTCCATCAATAAAGTGCCCTGGTAACTGTTAAACGTGAATGTTAGTAACCAATCACTTTGCATGGTGTTCACATTCGGTGAATCCTGCTGTGATCGATGAACTGTTTGAGGTTATGGAGGTTGTCCCACCACTTGAAGAGGAAGGTTTCTGCGATAAGGCTGAACCAGGGCGTAATCTTCAGCTCTGCGCTCTTGGCTTTCTCCAGGATCTCTTTTAGCTCTTCTTTGGAGACATAACAATGGCTCTGGATCTCATTGGGGTCTGGATTCAGATCCACATCCTTCTGCATGAAGAGGATGTAGTCAATTTCGTGCTCACCCCAAATACCATCTGACTGGGCTTTGTAGTGGATGCGGGTGAGGTAGGTCATCTCTTCTGGGGGCACCTGGAGGAAAGCATAGGGCAATAAGTCAGTGTTTCTCAACCAGGGTGTCTCAACAAACTTCCAAGGGGCCCTTACAATGACTTCAAATAATTTAAGACAAAACAACTAAAAATTAAGATGTTTCTTTGTGCTTGGTTAATTTCTATAACATACATAATTCTGGTTGTTAAGTTTTAGAATTTTTATTTAATAGAAAATGTGAATGGTGAAAGGCCTTCGAATATCATTGTGGACAACGGGGAGGGGAGGGAAAGGTTGGGAACCACTGCAATAACTATTTTAGGTCTAGAAGACTTGATCTATCTGTTAGCACTTCTGCTAATCTGTTCTAATCTCATCTTTAGCTATAGAAAATTTTTTGTCAGCCAATCACTTTGAGCCGTAAATGTCATGTGACTAATTACTCTGCAGAAAAATGACCTCCTGATTGGCTGAAGGCACCACAAAAATGTGCACTGTCCCAAATGACTAATGACTACATTTGTTTCCAGCATATACTGTATTTATGGCATCTACCTCCACGGACTTACTTCTGGGATAGACATAATTCTGTTTTTTGTACTGGTACCTGATCCATAGGAATGCCGAGCTCAGCTTGGAGACGTCTCTGTGCAGCCCTCCGTACCCCCATGGCATCGTTTTCTTGCAGTTCATTAGGAGTGTGTAGAGGGTGGCTACAGCAAGTGTTGGTAAAACAGCCTGTGAAAGAACAACCAACAACACACTTTAATTTAAGAATGCAAAAAAAAGCAAAATAATATAAAGTACACAGCTCTGTAGAAAACTTGATTTTGATTAGTCAAAGAATAATGTTGACATTTTTTTTCCAGCTGATACATGAGGTAATATATGGGGTAATATGAGGGTCATATATTACCCTGTTTGGGTTTATCTAGTTATAATATTGGCTAACTGTACATTACATATTAAAGAAAATATGTAAAAAGTAAAAATCATGAGTGGAACTGTAACCTCACATGTACTAAACGTCACTGACCTGGAAATGTGATTTTGGCATCAGATCTCTGCTGTAGGAGCAGCTTTTCTTCACTGTTAAACAGGAAAACACTAAACGCTCGATGTAATAACCCTGCAGGTGAGGAAACAGGTAAATAAGTTAATATATCACTTTACTACTACAAGATATATAAGGTAATCAATTATATAGAAACATCACTATTCTATTTACAGACTGACAATGTGCCAGACAAGACAAACATATCAAACATAAGCACATTTGTGTGGAATACTTGTCCTTAAATATTCAACACGTGTCTTTGCATATGTATTTAATATATGTATCATGCAAATGCATTACCTTTATCAATATTTGAGTTTAGATGGCAGTTTTTCTTGCTGTCAGCTCCAATCTTTTTGTCATTCTCGTCAATCAGAATACACATCTCTGCAAGCAACTGAACTTGCTTCTCATCTAAATTATCCATGTTAATCTCCGGCATCTTTACAGGTGCACTGAGTCGTCTGACCTGACTGTGAACACACACACACATACACACAGTCAAACACACACAAACCTCAAAATAATAATAATAATAATAACTAGATAATGTCATTGTTAACTAATTAACAAATTAAATATAACACTAAAGACCACATAATAACTAAAAACAATCAAACACACATTCTAAAATGTTTCAACTCACTAAACTACACATCTTATTATTAAATAATTACTAATAAACGTTATTAAATAATTAAAATGAAATTATAACATAACAAAATCTAATAATAACCAAAATATAACTTTCTATAAAAGTAGACTTTATACAGGCAAGTAACATGATACAAAAATTACACTTAATAAAATAAAGAATAAAACGGTACACTTAATAACCAAGCAATCGCAAATTTAAAAAAATTAAAACATAAAAAATGGCAACATACACATAATTAATAGGCCTGTCCAGTAATACACTATACAGTAAGAGTCGTCTAACATTACAGCTAAAAAGAACACAACAAGCATAACAATAAAACAGTAAAATACAAATTAAGTCAGCGATAATAAATGATATTTCAATAATTATAAAAAACAGACAACAAAATGAAGCTAAACGGCGTGCAATACAATCTAAAAGCAATGATTACAAGGACAGACACAGAAAGATCAAGCTCATAAGATCTATTCTATAACATATAATGAATGCATAGGGCTGTTAAAATGATCTCACCTGTGTGGATGTGTGGCTTGTAAATGCAGTCTGTCTGCGACTGCACTGCCTTTATTGAGACTCGTAAATTGAGAAGCAGCTGATCTGCAGCAGAATGCGTGTCTGCGCACCGCCCATAACACACGCGCCATGAGCAGACTCACTCCGCAGACCAATCACAATCCAAAATACTACAAACACGCCATATCACCACAGTCGATCTACACACTACAGTAAACTCAACAATAAAGCAGCGCTGGAAACACTGATGCAGCAGGTATTCTCAAACTGTCTATATAACCGCGCCGATCACATATACAACAGAAGGAAACTACTGTAAGAACTGATCGCCCCTGACATGTGACGACAGGACGGATTTTCCGCCCACAATACGTTATACTTTTAACGTTTTGATTGGTTGTTGATTATCAAGTCGTCTTCAGATTGGTTGGAATTCAGCTATGATTGTCTTTTAGGTTTGGTAGACGAAAGACAAAATGTATCTGTTCGTTGCTTAAAATGTCTGTATATAACACTGTGTACAGGAGTTAAAAAAAAAAAAAATTCTCCATATTTGTTCATATGTTTTCACAGGAAGATGTTATATTTTTTATGTGACATCATACAATATTTCGATTAAGGTGTCTTTTATTTTATGTATTATTAAATGATATATGTTTTGTATATAACTTTTTTTCACCTTTAGTTTGCTATTAATAATAATAATACATAAAATACACACAATATACATAAATAATATGTTTTAATATATTTTAATGGTTAATGTTTTCAACCACGTTTTTATATATTTTTTTAAATATGTAATTGTATATATGTAATGTAAAATATCATGTCCAATCCTCCTATATATCAATATCAATCTTCCTATTTTTTTTTTATAAACGGCATATCTCGAAGCATAGGCAGGGTGTGTCTATGTGATTTATATAATTATACTAAAGAAGATTCAAATATAAATTATAGTAACATATAAACAGTATAGTAACTTTTATTTTGAAATATAACGTCCGCTTTGAAGCCCGTCAGTTCTGCTTTAATTTCCTCCCACTTCACACACAGTCTGCTGACAGTATAGGCTTTGATAAACATCTGAATGTCAAAATCCTAATGAATTTATAGACAAATATATCAGTGTGTTGTTAGATCATGCTGGAGGACTTACAAACACAGCAGCCTTCCGTCAGTGAATGACAGCCGCAGAGATCATCTGAATCGGTGATAAATGTGAGTATTGAGAGCAGAGGCGCTAATGTTTGATTACCCGTTGAAGGTTCATCACAGTCTGTCTTTGTCTCTTTATAACCATACAGCTGTTGGTAGAGACAGATCACTACAGTGTTAAGGTGTTTGATCACATTCATCGTGTTGTGTGGTGCTGTGTTAGTGGTGTGTTAACTGAACAGGCCAGTTGACCTTCATTTGAATATACTGTTCGTGTGTTTATGATCTGCTCATTTCACAACAACCAAGTGATTCTTTGGTAACACTTTATAGTAAGGCTTAATTTGTTAATAGTAGTTAATGCATTAGCCAATAAGAAATAACACCGAACAGTATATTTTTACAGCATTTTTAACGCAAATGCAATTGTTCATTGTTTGTTGATGTTAGTTTATTCTGCATAACTATAGGTATATTGTTTAGTGTTGAATAGGCTTGTATGTATATATATATGGTCATATGTTGACGCCCCCATAGTCGTTAAATGGCTCTGTTAAAGCCAGGAAAACATATTACAGCTGATATACTTCCAGTTAAACCATCACACTGGAAATGAAATGGCAAGTCGAATACATTGCAATGTGGGATACAGTATTTTAGTTGTATACTGTACATTTTGGCACAAGTGGTTTATCACCCAGATGTTTCATCCACACGGAAAATTGACATACTCTGCATGGTGTACATACTGAAGCAATAGTGTAATAGGATGGTATTCTGTAATGGTATGGTATAATATTGACCTGTCACTGACCTGTTTTTGCAGCTTAGCTTCAGTTAACAGTCCATGTTTGTGGTGTGAAAATTCCTACATTAAACTCTTATATATGAAAAGAAAAAATGTTTTCCATACGTCATCTTTAAGTTTCAAGTTTTAGACAAGTCTATGTAATTGTTTCCATGTGGGTAGAATTGCACCCAACACACTTCAAATGCATGGCTTAAAGGCCTTATTTAAGGTATAAAGCATGATTAGCAAGTGTATACTGCATGTGTTTAATTTAGTATGTTTGAGTTGCAAAGCCAGAAGTTAAACCCACTAACCTGATCTCCTAATACCTGTCTGTTTTAACCTCTCTCTCCATGCACATATCCACAGAAGCTGTTATTGTAGGTTGTGAGAATGCTATAAGATGCACTCCATGTTTGCAGCTTTCCTTTCATCATTTTCATGTTTGTGAACCGATAGATCGTGTTGTTTCGCGTTCAGTGCTGGACTGCGGCCCCTGGGCCTCCCACTGCGATCTGCATCACTTTAACCAGTCGTCTGAGGATGTGTCTGCTTTGTTTATCATTTACTGCTCTCCATGCCTGGTATTTGTTTTTCTTTTGCATGCTTTTTAATTACCATTATGTTCATTCTTACATATTTAATACATTGAGTTTTTGAGATGCTTAGGCTGACATTAACATCTCTATGTATGCAGTTTGGATATTGGCTTGCTGGGCTTTTTAATGTATTTGTAATTTGAACATCATCTCCCCCTAACATTTAATGCTTTACATTAAAATGACACCAGTTGTCTGTGCTGAAACCAGCAAATGTTTTGATGGATCAATCTCTGGATGTATTTCACCCCAAAATTATATTCAAATGATATAAATTTTTTTGTAATATTTTGCATAAAAGATTATTAAAAGATTATTTTGGGATTGTTAAAAGTTTCTTCATTTTTATGAACACTCCCCACTCCTCAAATTACAGTAATTTTAAAATACTTTTTAGACCGTAATCTAAAAATCATTACCGCAATACCGTAATTGTTTTTCCGTAATTGTTTTTCCCCCTTTATGTAATATAAAAATTTTCATTCTTGTTGTTCTAATACAAAAAAATGGATATGTATATGTAATACAGTAATTAAAACTTTAATAAATTATGCTAACACGGTGTATCTTAATGGCCCTGATATCCTTTGATTTTGGGATGATATATAACTCAGACATGTTATTGACAGACTTTGTGAAATTCACCCTGACATTAAAATTCATCATCAGGTTCATCTGCACACTGATGGCATCCATCTCTTCAGACATTAGAGTTTCACAGCACTTTAATTTTAATAATTGTTTTACAATTATAATTCTGTATATACTTGACTAGTATTAAACCAAGCCACGCCCGTAGTAAAGACAGATGCAAATATTTAATCAACTTTATTATACACTTCCTGCCTCTCAGTCTTAGCAGCATATTTACATTGTCATATCCCGGAGTAGATTGTAATGCTTAAAACAAAGGGCGCTTTATTTTCCTTTGCTGCAGCGAGCCGGGGCAAACCCTGCTGTCTGTTTGCTCAGTTTCAGGTAGGAAGCACGTAGGGGGACGTCACTGAGGAATGATGCCTGTTGAAAGTGGAAACAGCGCAGCCGCCCGTCAAGTCAAACAGAAGCGCAAGTCACACAGTCTCTCCATTAGGAGGACCAACAGCACCGAGCAGGACAGACCAGGCATGCAGAGGGACATGCTGGAGGGGCAGGTACGTCCTTGCGCTTGCTTCCAGTGTTTGATGTTTCAAACTGGCACGATCATGTGACTTAATAGATCCAGGACTGGAAATTGTGGTTTAAAACCTAAAAGTGACCATTGTAGGAACATGCTGTCATGTCCAGGTGTTTGTCAAATGACACATGCAGTTTTGTAGCATTGTTTTTGATTGTTTTTTTAAGTTAATATCAAGTCATGGTAGCTGTGATAAGCACGCATGTTTTGTTGAATTTGTAGTGGTTGTTTCAGGAGACGATTAGAGATGTTTGTTCAATCTGATTTGAGCTTGAACAATGACGTTTATTGTCATTTCAAAATGGAATGAAAAATGGAACCTAAAGTTTCATTTGAAACTAAACTAAAATGACCATAAATATATATGATATTCATTTAAATTTAACTTTTGATGAGTCTATTATATAATTTACTGAAATAAAACAACATAATAAGATATGTGTATAACAAAAAGATGTGTGTTTATTGAAAGCAGTTAAAGAGTTGTGAACGCTGGTGTAAAACAAATGTCACAGTCAAAGTCCAAGTGATACCTGATGAACACCAATGACACAAGTTAAGCATTACTGTCAATGAGTAGTTCCTCCATTGATTGAGTGCTGCAATGTGTCCATGGAATTCAGATCCCAGGCAAACAACGTTTGTCTTTAACGTGTCTGTTATCAGCAGACATTCCTTATGCAAACATTACTGGAGTGTGTTAGCGATAGGAGTCGCCTCTGTTTATGCAGATCACATGAGAAATTAGGCTGTTGTTTTACATTCAAAAGAAAGAAATGGACACATCCCTGTCCTGCATATGAAGTTATTTTAAATTGAATTTGACACATGTAGGCATAGTTTAATTTGCATGTGGAGAACTGGCTTTTTAATAGGAAAGTAGTTAAAGCCAAATGTTAAGGGGTCTAGAAATGTACAAGTTGTAAAATATTTTTATATACAGGAAATCATATAACCACAAAAGAACACAAGTAGCCCATTGGAATTTTAATCCATTTGACAGTCTGTGTATAATGTGCACACACTGAATGTAGCTTAGATCAGAGACTTACAGCAGTATGTAAACACATCTGAATGCTTGGCCACTGCATTGTACAGTAAGTACATAGTCTTGTTAAACATGCAACGTGCAATCTTGTGCTGCTTTTGGTGGTGACAGTCCTCAGTACTCAAGTGTGCAGTCAAACAACATTCAGATATGTCATATGATTTTATTCTGGTTACCTGCTGGAACTAGTTTAACTTGCAGTAGTCTGGTCATGTTTGTCTGACTTAAGTTGTGATGTTGTTTAATTGATAATGAACTGGGGGTGTCTATGGCTTGTACTTTCCAGGCCCCTCTACGGTTTATAGCCTCATTCATTTTTAAAGAGTGGCCTGAGCTGGGGTTCGATTGTTCCATTTATTCCTTTGTGGGGTCATTTCTGATTGGCAGTTTGTACTGTAAACCGTTGACCGGATTTAGACTATACTGCCATTCACTCTCTCAATGCTGTCATTATGTCCAGTTGCTATGGTTTTAGGATTGAGCAGTATTATAAGAATAGACGCAGATCTGTTGTTGCTCTCTCTCTCTCTCTCTCTCTCTCTCTCTCTCTCTCTCTTACACGTGTGTACATGTGGTAATGACAGAGGAGAGAGGTTTACGTAGGTTTGACACACATTGTTCTCACTGTTACACCTTGTGTTTACTTAGCATGGCAACACACCTTGTTCCAGAGTTGTTAATATAGACATTGGCAGTCAAAAGTGACTCAACAGCGTTGTTTGTTTGTGACCTGCTTTCCTTTATGTAGTTTTAATCAGGCTGAAAGTCTTTGCTTGGAACCTTGATAATGGAGGTAAGTTTGGTGTTATGTTTTAGGTTAGAGATCTTTTATGTGCTTTGTTTTCTGTTAGAGCATCCTTTCCCATTTTAGCTATTCCTTGTGCAATAAGCTTTTATTGCACTTTTGTGCAAAAAAGTTACTCTATTTTATAGAGTTATTGTGAAAGATATTGTAAGTTCCTTTTAAAAGCAGAAGGTTAGC
>JAZGTK010010816.1:0-16104 GCA_036877625.1 Ambastaia sidthimunki | reverse complement strand
AGAAATAAAACACACAGACCTCATCCTGATCCAAAGAAAAAATTAAATGTCACAGCATTCATTACACATTTAGAAGATAAACACTGGATCACTTTATCAGGCAAAATTCACTGATGTAACCATCCATCTCTCTCACACACACACACACACACACACACTCCTGGTACACGAGTATAGCAATGATCTTGCTATTTTCAAACAAACGCTTCACATTAATTATTAATAGAAACATGAAAGGGGTGAATTATTCACTGCGATTTTTCTGTAGATAACAATTACTTTAAATTTACAATTTCCTCAGCCTCACAAAAGGCACGTTTACTGAAGCGCCATTTCTAAAGCAACACGGCTATGCATTTCTGATATAACATTCTCTCAGTATAACATTCAACATGTTCCCCTCCGAGACCTTCACACAGTAAAACGTGGACAGGATTGTGAAAATCTGTACACCCCCCCCACCGATCGAAGAAACGTCAGTTAATTAGGCAGTAAACATTTCACTAGCTACTTAGTCAGACCAAACAGGCAAACATGCGCGGTCCAGAGAAGATAATTGTACTAAAAAAACTCTTCTCACAGATGGAAGAAATGTCTTTTAATTAGGCAGTAAACATTTCACTAGCTGGGAAAGTTGGGCTGTGGGCGTGAGCAACAAACAGTAACATACGACGTGACGTCTGGTCTTGGTGAGGCATTCGAAATAATTTGAAGTCATGGGATTTGTGGAACGTACAGAAGGTGGAAAGGACCCTTCCCGCGCCCAGCGGGCGACGTCGGCCCTGTGGCTCAGTACGCCCACTTAAGAGTGCGACCTGCTGGGCACCAACACGCCCCAGGATGAGTGTGGCAGGTCGAAAGCTGGTTATCTCAGCTACAGTGCTGATAAAGGGAAGGCGGGGGCTGTTTAATAATGCATGCTGAACCAGACAGGATCAAACACGGGTCCAAAACCAGACTTGTTTCAGACAACTGGGCCACTGGATTGCTAAACTCACGCGTGTACATGCATGAAGGTGAGATGTAGGGTTTTTCACAGCCCTCTATGTCTTTCTTAATAAACCTAAGCAATATGTGTTATGCGTGTGTATAGTACGTATACATGCACATCAAACATACAAACACACCACAGCATGTCAACAGTTCCTCGAGTGTAGATGCAGATATGAACAACATCCAAAATTTCTACTTTACCACGCAGAAAAACAAACAGGAAATGATGCCTATTGGGAAACAGACATGTTTAAAACATCTTTACATTTACAGCAGAGAAAACATGAGAGGTTGTGTCTTATTTGAAAGTAGTACTGCTCACTCGACAGGCTGCTGACCTTGAAGAAACCTGAGATTACAAAAAAACATACTGAGAAAATGAGAAAAAACTGTTGAACAGACCTACAGACACACATCACAAACATCCTCCAGTGCCAAGCTTGAAACCGTCTGTGTTTCATCTACAGTATCAAAGAGGATCACAGAGGCTGGAGCTGAGAAGTCTGAGGGTCTGTGTTTGAGAATGATGCAGTGAAGAGAGAGAGAGAAAGAGAAAAGACAAGAAACACTAAACCAGTCCTTCATTCAGTCAACTAAACGGACCTCTAGGGCAAGCAGAAGCTACGATTAAAATGTTCATCAATCAGCAGACACAAACAGGGAAGGAAGAGGGAAAACTAGATTCCTGCAGGAAAACCACTGAACGGTGTTTAAAGCTCGATATGAGCCTCAGTTTCAGGATTTCATCAGAGCTGCTTTGCTGTTGTCATGACACTTAACACGCGGCCTGATTTCACATACCAGTAGCACATTAACATGCAGATATTACAACATAAAAGTCATTATGCACATTAAACGCTTCAGGCTGAATTAAAGGCAGAGGATCTTATGCATTTTACATTATGCTGGTTGAGACTCTCTTAACATCCTGACAGCAATCAGTAAGTGATCTAAATATATTTAGACTTTTATATATCTTCTGTAGAAGACCATAAAACGTTCATCCAATCATAGCCATGTTCAAACCTCCACCCACTATTAGAGGAGGCGTGTCTTTGGAAAACACTGAAGAAATGCGGGATCTTCTGCTTTCAAAGCTAGTTTGCCTGTTGCTAGCCTCTCTGAAATTGCCTATCCTATGTTTAAACGCAGAGAAAGTGGTGCTTGCCTGTGCTAAAATCCACATTGCAATGCAACTGGAAGCATCACTAAAAAGAAACAATTAAACTTAAAAACAATGCTCACAAAACTACGAAGAAAAGCAATCAACGTTTACACAACCAGTCTTCAAACACGACATCAGCACAACAGCAAAACAACTCCTCATTAGTGCCTTAGTAAACAGCTTCCTTGTGGCATTTTCAAGAAAATGCATGAATAGTCTTGTAAAACCATAAATAAAACAAGCACTCCAGTTCTGAGAAGTGTTTTTAAAACACTTCAGCCTGGTCTGCGCTTCCCCTCCGCATGTGCGTCAGTTCTGCGTGACAAATTGTGAGGTAAAAAAGATTAAACCTTTTCAGGGCAGCATTTAAGTCGACGCCGGTGTCTGAGGGACACAGAGAAACAAGAGGAAGGGGAAAAAATGAGCGCGGGTGTGTTACTGAGACAGTGAAAGAGCGAGAAATCTCCCAAAGGGCTGTCTGTCCATCACTAAAGACAAAAAACACCTGATTAATGGCCTGCAAAAGACCAGTCCAAAACTCTCTCTCCCCCTCTCTGCTCCACAAAGACAACAACATTATTCACACAAACTAATACAATCATTACCCGACAGCCTTTGACCACTACAGAGACCTCCACTGCATGTTAATGGATCCCCAGCCAGACAAACCCCACGCATACGTGGTGGATGCCAAACCCCTCCAGGTCTGCAGGCGGACAGCAGTGAAAGCCTGGAACATCTGCAGCACCCAGAGTCTTTCAAAGACTGATAACAATTATAACCTGTTGGCATCTATCCATCCATCCATCGCTGCACTTTAGCCAATGGCTACGCCAGCTGGCATGCGCGCACACATGCAAACAAAAGTGCATGCATACTGATCAGTACGTGCATCAGATGCAGGTCGGTGTGAACACGCATGAGAATAGATGCATTTGTGTTTTGCTGTCTGCGAGACAGCTGCTCAACTACAAACAAACAGCCACTCAAAAACAACAACTCATGCATATATCCGTTTTATATAACAACTGAAGAGGAACCGGCCACACAGTTAATTGCTAATTATCAGTTTGCAAATTAGAGAGAATCTATAGCTATCCGCCTTACATAAGCCAACTGCACACTGAAAATCTGCACAATAAACAAGTCTAACAAAATCTACCTTCCACACACCAATACCATTAAAATTAGCAACAGTTTCACTCATCATAAAGGAAAAACAAGATTCCCATTTTTAACTACCACATTTAAAAATCTTTACAAACACAAGACACAAAAGAAACACAGAGGATGGGCTGCTTTACTCCAGAGGATGTTTACTCTCTGATTCTGAAAAAAACACTGTACTAAAGAAACAGAGTTTTGGACCACATCCACGGTTTGACTTAATTAAAGCTGCAACCCGTAACAGTTTTAAAATGAAATCAGTTCTTGAGCAAGTACAGATTAGTGTTCAACACAGTACGTTTATAATAATGATTTATATTTTAAGCTGTCGGGTCTGATTTCGTATGAAACATTTTTTGCAAAAAAATGTAGAATTTAAACTTGCATGACAAGTAACCTGCAGTTCATGTTTCAAACAGAGGTGGCGGTAGAGAGGCAAAAGTTACGGATTGCAGCTTTAAATATCAATGTGCTAAAAACAGCTACATATATATGTGCTTGTTTACATAACAGCATGCATAATATGGGCATCCTTCTACTGTACACATCCATCATCTTTTATTTACAGTATGAGGAACACACTCATATAAGCATCGTGGTCTTACCTCTAGTGCAGCCGCTCGCTTCTTCAAAAAGTTTTCTATATTCTGCGCTGCTGTTTTCACAAGCTGAGCCGCATTATTTGTTTCCACAGTGAAAAAATTCTGATTATCCATAAAGATCTACCATAAACAGAGCAAAAGCGCTCATTAGAGACTCATAATGCAGCTGGGGGACGACAGTTTAATGATTATTTTGATAATTAAGCCAGCTGGTATTGAAGTTTATTCATTAAATACACATCGATACACAGATGTCAATATATAAGTGTGTGTGTGTTTGTGATGAGGTGTGAAAGCCATTTAACCTCTGACCTTTCTGAGATTATTCCCAGCGCTGGCTGTGTCTGCTAATGAAACCAACTCCTGCTGAAGCTGATCAACCCACTCCTTAATCCTGCAAACACAAACATATCAAATCAATACATGTACACGTCCAAAAATATGATGACAACGTCTTTATAAAAGAACTCATCTTACAGTAATGAAGCCACATACATTAATCACATTAAACTGCAATTGGCAGTATTTGCAAATGTCTTCAACTGACAACTGCTTTTGATATACAAGTTTTAAAAATAGCATAAAGAGTTTCAAATATATCAGCTAGTTTCCACACTGTATGCAAGACTGTCAAATTAAATAACCTGGTAAAAACACCTAAGATCATACAAGCAGTTAAAAGTTTCATACTGAATGCATTTTAAATTCTTTTGACAATCCATGATTTATTTTCAGATTTTCTGATTAAAATTCATCAAGGTTCTACACAAAATTCAGTCAAACATAAGTTAGATATCATGACAATTAAGACTCGCACTTAACCGTTTTAGACAAAATTAAAAAGAAAAATTAAAGGAGACAAAAATGAAATTACACAAAGAAAGAATAAATCAAAATACACACCTGTAAACAATGAGGAAATGTGGCCAAGATAAAATCAGAACTTCAAAATAAAAGCTCAACCTGAACTACAAGTTCAAAATAAAAGTCAACAAATACTGTGGAAAAGGGATCGTTGCCATTCATTTACAGCAACTAATAAAAATCACACCTCAATATCTGACAGTGTTTGAGTGGAACAAAAGCAAAAAATGTTCAAGCTTCAATGTCTCCTGCCAACTGTTAATTATGGTGGTGGATTTGTTACAGTATATACAAATTATTTGAAGTCACCTGATCCAATTACTGTTCATCATAATTACATAACAGCCAATTAATATTAATAATTCACGCTGATAATTAATGTACTGTACAACACCACAGGCACCCTTGGGTGAAAACACAATCATTAACATCATAGACATATCCTCTCAACTCCACATATGTGCTGGCACACGAAGAGTAAATTAATGAAGTTAAGATGAAGTCACATGACTTTCATGGCCTCTGCGATCACGGATCTATAATTATCCAAATGTGATGAGAAATGCAAGAGTTCATGTGAAGTCCATCAAGGAAATGGAGGTAACATCTCCTGCAGAACTGTCCGTTTCTAATGGATACCGTTCATTAAACACTTATTTATTATTTAATATTCATTTTATACATTAGCATGCACTGTACCAAGGTCAGGAATGAACTACTGGAAGTGAGTTGCTTTGTTGTGAATACCAGGTACAGAACAGTAAATTAATATAATACACAATTATGTCAGAGTGTGTCAAACATTTAAAAACGTTTGGAAAACTGTAACTTGATTTGTTATATTGTACATTCAAGATATTCTGATTAGCTGAGCTTTATACGTTCTAGGAACAGTTTTTGAACATTGTACAAACATTATTGCTTGGGTATAAAGACATTTTTTCTAATATTTTTTAATTCTGTCGCATTTTTAAAATGTTCCACTAACATCTTAAAAATAACATTTTCATATAATGTATAGCATTAAAAAATTTTTACGAGAACTTTGATAGAACTTTTAGAGAATGTCAGCTTACGTTCTGACAACATTCCCTGTTAGCTGGGTGCTGCTCCACACATCAAAGATTATTAAAGTTCAGAAGCTGTATTCAGCCCCTCAGATGAGCTTTGTGGTACCATAGAAGAACAGGACATTCTTCTTCTTTTTGTATATATATACATTTTATTGGAGGCAGAAGTGAATTTGAAAAGGCGAGTAAAAATGATGGATGGGCAGAGGAGATGGGAATTTAATATGTGCTCCTCCATTCTCCTCTAGTCCACATTCTGTTCTTCAGTTTTTTGTCCCTCAGGGACTGGAAACACAGATGTAGGTTGCAATGAGACAATCTGTTGGCCGAGGTGGTTTCTAATGAGCAGGAGCAGACAGATATGGCCATACCAGCTCTTTTCCTGGTAAGTCTCCAGAGTCAAAATATCCTGTTTGCAAGTAGATGCCTCCAGCAATGTAAAATCTCACACACTCTTTAAAACCCAGTATGAATAAGTCATTACCAGTTAGGCTGCTTCACTTACAGGGTTTCTGCTGGCTCACAGGATGCTGCACACTACCCAGTAAACTTTTACAGTGTAAGAGCTGCGAGGTTTCTCATCACCATCTACATTTGCAGTCCCACTGCTGGGCTGACAGAAAAAAGCAAATCTTGGTAACACTTTACTCTAAACTGCAGTCTGCAACTTTTGCCTCACTATCGCCATCTCTGTTTGAAACATAAAACTGCAGGTTACTTTACATACTTTTCTTACATGACGTCAAATTAGGCCAAATTGACATTTCCTGGGAAATCAGACCCGACAGCTCAAATTATAAATCATTATTATAAACTTAGAGTTGTGAATTAGGGTAAGATAAGTAGATTGTTTTGAACATTGATCTGTTATGTACTAAACATCATAAGTTAGGAATGTAATGGCAACCGGATGATCAAAATACTTTCAGAGTGATACAAGGACTCTTTTTTTTTTATGTTGACGTCGGGTGCGATTATGACCGTACATTAACACACAGCTATTTACAAAATAAATAAATAAATGCACATGAAATATTGATTTATTTTATAATGTGAGATGACAGAGCCTGGAGGAGAGTTGCTTGGTCAGTTACAGTGGTCATTAAAATCAGCCACCTCATATAACATAAAAATATAACACATAAAATCGTCTGTTGTTCATGTTTTAATGCATTATACTCTTTGAAGTTATATTCTGCATTGGAAAGCATTACAGCCTAACAGTTATTCAAAAGAATATTTAACTGGTGTATTCGAATACAATACAGTACGAATACACAAAAAATATCTCTCGAGTTCATTATATCTACTGGCTTCATATAAATGTTCCCCAAGTGTTTGTTTATCTTTTATTTTCAGCTACTCTGAGACATTATCATCATAAGACTATTATTAAAAGATATGTCCCACTATCAGTTAGCAAGACGGAGTGAAAATGCCTGCAGGTCCTCAGATGAATCAACTAAAATGGTAATTTGTCAATAATAAGTTTATTCCAGTGAACGTGAGATTTCATTCACTTCCATTTCCCAGGTCCATTCAGAGCTTTTGCTCCGCTCCTCTATAATAAACTACTTAATCCTTTTACAGGCTGAGGATTAGAGCTCAGCTGACAGGAGAACAGTGCTGTGACTTCAGGCTTTTTAAAAGAACTCGTGTCTAAGCTCCATTACACTGTACACTGTCTGCTGAGCCTGGATGGATTATGGTTCTGTGTGGGCCCCGGGTCACAAACCACTTTAGAGGTGCTTCATCATTCTGCCTTTATCCATCACTATTGTGACTTCATGATCAAAAATTCCTTCATGTAATTGTAATTTTATGGTAAATGCATCTTGTCAAGCGAAAAATTGTCAAAAAGTCCATTTAGAATTCTTTCCAGCTCAAAAACCATTTGGTCTTTTAAAGCTGCAATGTGTAACATTCAGCTCTCTACCGCCATCTCTGTTTGAAACATAAAATTACAGATTACCTTACATACTTCTCTTTACCTGTGTGCAAATGAAGCCAAACAGGCATTTCCCTGGAAATCCGACCCAACAGCTCAAACTATAAATCATTGTTATTCTGCTGTGAATCAGGGTAAGAAGAGAATTTGAAACTGTCATGTACTTGCTTAAGTGATTTTTGTTCCCCAAACGGTTACAGATTGCAGCTTTAACAAACAATACAGGCTCCACATTTTTTCTTTTAAGCATTCTGGTGTGCTTGTCTGCGAGGCGTCAATTATAAATGCGTTGACAGTAAACATGTTTACTTTTTGTTTTAAAAATTTGAGGAACGAGTCAGAATTATTATGCGTGGGGACCAGCAGTACACCAGCTGAATAAAGATATTTAATGAATCGCATGAATGGGTCTGAACCAAATGATATTAGAGTGAGTGAATGATTTTGTTTTAATCCCTGTAACTTTAATAACTCATAATGTTTGCTTTGATGTTCCACCAAAGAGAAAAGGTTTTGAATGAGTTTTTATTTGTGGGTGAACTATCCCTTTAAGATGCAACATGTTGGACTCCTGGAGGCATCATTCTTTAAAAACATGCACGTGTGCTTGCAATCATACAGTCTAATAAAGCACACTGCGTAAACTGTGCTCTCAGGTAAGATGCGTGGCATCTCTGTGCCGGTGTGAGACTGAGGGACAGGTGTCTGGACGCTGTCTGTGGGCCACAGAGTTCACCTGCGTCATCTCTCTGTAGGGATTCTAGCTCATCCCTAAAAGCCTGTTTGTGCACTAAACAACAATTGCAAGAAAGCAGAACAGTGTATCCTATGAGTGGATTAGGTATTGACCGCTTTCACTTCTTTTATAAGTGTCTTTGGGGTAAGAAGCATTCAAGAAGCATCATGGCTATCAAAAATTAGAGATGAAATGTGCCAGACAACTTCTGAAAAACTGGCACATGGTTCATAACCATTTTAAACTTATTTTGTGCTCTGTAGTAACAGGTGCATTGAGTCTCTTTCTCTCCCTCCGTGTTCAATGTTTTAAGAAAATGTTTAACACAATTTAAGTCATTAATAAAGAAACTAATTTCTATATATATTCTGCAGTGACGTTTTAACCTTTCCAAGAGACTTTTTTTTATCGCAAATTACACAAAGATTTAATGCTTTCTAGTATTCGTAAGCCATTATTGACTCAAACTCTCAGAAACTCACCGGAAGAAGCAATTTACCCAAAGCACTTGGTATTTGGTACAACTGTACCCTGTTGTTTACGACCATTATAAATGTATCGATCTACGTCAGTTCTCACCACCCAAGAGGATTGCTCCTCTTACTGAACGCATGTTCCAACCCAGAACAAAACACTGATCAAATCAAAAGGAACAACTTACATTATCTTTGTAAATCAGCGTCTTAAAGGGACAGATCACCCAAAAGTACATTTAATGTCATTTATTCACTCTTCTGTTGTTCCAAAACCATACGAGTTGCTTTCTTCCATGCAACACAAAAGAGGACGACAGATTAAAGAGAATGTTTGAGGCAGACAGCCTCAGTACTCATTCACTTTCATTGTACGGTGAAAAAGACACATTGCAAGAAAATGTTATGCAACGCAACGCTATGAAATGCATCACAATGAGTATTAGTGCATGTAGCGATGGCATAGAAGCACTGGAGCAAATGTAATCATACAGTATGTGCTATTTTTTGGCCTCACAATGCAGATCAAACTGTGCAATTTAAAGTGAAGGAAATTAATCCCAGATTCGTCTGTACTGACACATAAACAACTCAAATATCTCAAAGTATTCTTGCAGGCAAACTGCAAAACTGTGTTGGATTAAACTGGATTATATTTATGCATTGGGCAGATGCTTTTATCCAAACCAACTTACAGCCCATTCAAGGGATATGTTATTTATTATTAATATAAATACGCATGCTTTTCCTGAGAATCGAACCCACAGCCTTTGTGCTGCAAACACAACGCTCTACCAGTTAAGCTGTAGGAACACTTGAAATTCACTACAATTAAAATAGTGTTGCTATTCTCACAGGATGAAACGTGTCTGTCGCTGATTGATTTTGATAGCCGTCGTCATGTTAATGAAAGACTGGCTGCTCAAAAACAGAAACATTCTGCTCCATCTGTTTGGACACACAAATACAACTGATGCGTTAAATCAGACATTAGCATTTAAGGCTGAACTTATCTTTTGATCTGGACATCTGTTAATATGACAATTCTCATTTTTGCATGAACTTTCTCTTTTAGAAAACAAGTGGAAAACATAAAATCTTGGTAAATTACATTCAGTGATAATGAAATGGAACCACAGGAGGCAGAGAATCTAACCCACCCTTTGAGATCATTATAAAGACTTATTAACCATTAACATAATAAACAGGTGATACACAGTGAACAAAGAACCAGCTAACAAAGTACAAAAATACATCATGGAATAATTGTTAAGAGATAATTTTGTCATTAAACAAAATATTACCAAACATTTAACTCTTTATATTTCCATTATTTTACAGTGAATATCACAATGGTTACCTTAAGATCTTGTAAATATTCTAAATATATATTCAATTAATATTTTGTCAAGACTCAATAGTAAGTTTACATTTAATTTGCACTTGGGATTCAACATAGAGGTTATTGATTATTATTATTGTTATTATTATTATTATGCATCATAAACAGTGAAGCAATATGATGTATTTATAAAATTATATATGCCGTGTTAAATTTCATAATTGAATAATACAGTAGTTTGCACGATACATTTTTATGAGCCCGATCCACGCACTCATAAAACTTACATGCGTGTGTAAACAGAGCTGAGTGAAATAAACTCGTTTTAATCGATAGTTTGACATACTGGCGCTTCTGAAACACTGTTTGCACTTTCACAAACAAACGGAGACATTCGTGTACTTACATGAGCGGACTGGGGAACTGGGATGGGCGCGATATATGAACAGATGAGAAGATGAAAAGCATAATGATGGACAGTCTGTACGGATTCATGATCGGACCTCCGGAACTCGCGGAGCGCAACATCATTTATAAATCCAAGGCAGCGCCACGAACAGTTACTTTCTGTCCAGAGATGTAACGCGTCGCTCGGCTGTCCTGCTGGTTAATCTGGTTATCAGCCGTCATCGGGTTAGAGACAGACGGGTTGGTGATGCGTGTCCGGTTGGAAAGCTCTGTGCGCGCCGCTTGATGTTACATGGCACAAGCGCGCGTGTCGCTCCTCTTATCAAACTACTGACCCGGTGTAAAGGGGAGGGAGAGATCAATAGCCCCGAATCAGCGTCATTCTGCCCCCACCCCTCTCTCTCTCTCTCTCTCTTTCTCTCTCTTACCCTCTCATTGCAATAGCCTTCTATCTTTTATCGGGTCTTCGTGCAATACAACCCCCTCCTCCCTCTCTCTCTCTTTCTCTCTCTCTCTCTCTCTCAAGACATAAGTAACACCCACCTGAAATCAATTAAGAATGCGCACAAAGTAGCGTGATATTCTCCTGAAATCCTGCAAGAAAATGATTTTGGCATTTAAATGTCTGTATCGTTTAAAAACTATTTATAAAAGCTGTTAGTGTTTGAAGCGCAGATAAATAAATGACACAGATGGCATTGTATATACTTATACTGTAAATACACATATTATATTTTATATTGTAATATCAATAATATCATTATTTATGCATTACTATTACTGTTCTTGTTTACAAAAAATAATTTAGTCGAACAATTGTTAGTGAAAAACACGTATTGTTGCGCTCGCCGAAAGCTTGTGCGTCAAATACATCCGTTCGGCATTAATCTAAGACGTCAATGAATGATGCATCACATTGGCGAACGCTTGCATCTCCAGCCTATATCTTACATGCACAGTGTGTGTCTATAATTCAGCGACCAGCTCTCAATGCCGAAACTGCATTGTTGTGATATGGCTGCATGCACGGATGCATGTTTAAACACTTTATACCTGCGCGTGCTTTTCATCGTGCGGGGAGCGCGCACTTTGCGCGCATATTTAAAACGAGCTACTCGTATTCGTCCAGATGACATAAAAGTTAATAAACGAGTGAGCGGGGATGCGAGGCAGGTCGGGGCGGTAAGCGATGAGTTGCCCAGGGATTTCGGCTTTCACCCGTCGCCTAGCAACCGCGCTCTCCGCGGCAACGGCGAGTGTCAAAGCGAGGCGCGCGCAACAGGGCGCGAGACTGCGAGAGAGCGCGAGCCCCGTAATGAGAGAGGCGCGCGGTGTTCCGTCTTTGGCCTTGTGCTTTTGTTGCCTGGTCTGTATGCAGGTCCATTAGCACAGATCCATCGAACCGCTGGCCCAACAGAGCCCAGAGGAGGTTTTTTTTAAAATGGTGCACCACCATCACCAAAGAGAAGCAGATCTTCTGATGCAAGAGATACAACATGACCCTGTGCCTGTTTAGAGGGAGGGAGAGCCACAAAAGAGAGCAGGATAAAAGCCCACCACTCCACTAAATGAAAATGGCGTGTCATCATCAAAACACACTTTCTCATTAAAATCCCCCACAGATCTTAAACAGAGAGTACTGCTGCGACCTCTGTGCTCGGCATGGGCCGAACTGATGATTAAAGCACAGCTGAGTTCGCGTGCACTTCGGTTAGATGCGTTTTAATGTGCCCACCCAACGCTTTTCATGCAACTCTGTATATGTGGGGTCACGCAAGAGGCTCTGTCAGGAAAGCGTATTAGACATCGAGGTGCATTAAAACTATTTTCCAGGACCTTGAAGGCCTATTTGTGGCTGAAACTCTTTGTGTGCCAGTGAATGTGTGGCAGTGATGGTGTGTTTGTAAGCGGTCTGGCTCTGGGCCCTTCAGATGGAGCTAATGACCAAGTTCATTAAATGTCTGTCGGAGAGTCTCAAATTGTTGGTCTGGACTTCACGTGTGAGGCTGAAGCTATACTGTTTATTTATTACACCTCTGTTTCTGTGCATCTAGCTGCTGCGATTATTAAACAAGAAACGATCAAATGCCAGTAGGGACGGATGTGAGGAAGCTAATGAACTTCAGATACGCATTTGTCATTACCGTACAGAGATGCGATGCCTATAGAAACCAAGTTCTGTTGGTTGATTAGACGCATCAGAAACGAGAATTGATCATGCTGTATGGATGCGAGGATGAGGGCTATCACATACTCACCAGAACATCCTGCTATTCAAGCTACATCGCTCCCCTGGGCCCTCCTACCCCGGTACCCGCGGTCTCCATGGCAACTCGCCCTGCCTCACGTTACCCAGAGAGAGAATGTATGTTTCACAAACACTCATAATCTGAGTCTCGTTCTGTGGGTTCTTGTTGCATGTTTTGAAACAAACCTGAAACTACACTGAGTGTCACTTCCTTTGTGTGATGGCTGGATGCATTTTGTCTGGGTAACCCAAGATTGTGACATTTATTTAATTTAACCCTAAAATATTCTGAGAAAATAACGAGAGATGTGAATAACACACGATCACTTTCTGTTTTTAACAGTTCTTAGCAAATACGTTTTTTTACAGTTTCTTTATTTACCACTTCATGATCCGATTAGATTCAACTATTTAATTCATTGACTTTCTCCTCGTTGACAAACAGTTTGTGATGAAACGGTAAGTGTTGATTAAACAGGTGAGTTAAAAAAAAACAATTTTATGACCAGTCTTTGTTTCTTAACATTTCAGAGTTTAGGTCCCTCTGGTGGCCGAACACTGTAAATGCATATTTGTAAATTCTATCAAACCCTTTACAAACGTGCTTCAGTCATATTCTGTCCAACAATGAAAAATTATGTTGAAAAATATCATTTGTTAACCTTACAGTTATTTGGAATTACATAAGATGAAATTAACTGTAATGTTTGAAAAACATTCTTACTCAACAAACAACCATTAAATAAGCAAGTAAACCATGTTTCTTTTTTTTAAAATACAAGCAGATCAATAAACAAAACAAACCAGAGACATTTTCACATTTGAAATAGAATCTATTCTTTATTATTTAGACGCAGGGAGAAAGTTTTCATTTATTTCTTAGTTTTCATATATTATTATTTTTTTCTCTACTGCACATTTGCATAATCTCATGACATCCTGTGGACAACCACAAAACCATAACATTAGATTTTTTCTTCTTTTTTACACGAAGTGAAAAACAAGACTCATTTTACAAGCATTTTTTACAGTCCGCATACAACTTTAGAGGATGTGTTTAAATTTACTCTCTTTTAAAACTGAATCCGGAGTCAAAATATATCAACAGACATCTAACAAAACATGCAACATCTATGTAAAAACATAGAAACTCGTTGACAGCCACTCAATTTGAAAGGAATTTTTCTGTTGTCTTTTTTCCCTAGTATTTTTTTTAAACCTTGTAATTTTCATTCATGGAGATGTTGTTGATTTTGTCGAACAAATTGCAATGAGTGAATTGAATACGTGATTAAACTGATTCAGTTATTACTTTCCTCCACAAACAGACACATACAATATATGTACAGACAGAGTTTGATCTTATGACCACAATCACATGCTCAACATCAGACCAAATGAATATTCAGACCTCTTCTCGTAGAAAATATCCTATATATTTACAAAATCAAAAATAATAACCAAATCACATTCACACAGTTTACGGTAACAGAATTCATCCCCAAAATAAAAAATACTGGGTAATAATAAATTGTAGTAGAAGGATCCATAGCTGTCAAATATGTTCGTGTGCTTGTGTAAAGGGAGCAACTGAAAGGTTTTTAAAACGTTCAGAAATGTAACGCTCCAGGTGAAGACTCGATGACACTCATTATGAGATTTAATTGGCCATCATAATCAGCAGGACACAACATAAAACAAGATCTATTTTGTCAGTGGGCTATTATTTTATGTAGCGGTGATACATAATTTACAGTGATATTGGGAAATCTATGAAAACATGAACCTAAAGTGCGATTCATCAATATGTACTGTGCCATAAAAGCCAAAGAGGAAGTAAAAAATAAATAAAAATAAACACTATACAATATTCATATAGATCATTTCTTTTTTTTAACATATACATGTGTTCCAACTATTTATGTCATACGTTAAGGTATATGCATTCAAAGAACAGAATCCATGTTGCATAGATTACCCAAACTGAACCAGTGGATTTGGTCAAAACATCAGGTTGGCACATGAGAGGTTTTCTTACCATGACAGCAACCTTTATTAAGACAAATGTGTGCACCGCCTGTGCAAGATGTCGATTAAATAAAAAGGAATGTTTGTGTTTTATGTTCTATTAACCTGTTTGTTTTCTTCATGAGAGATATCCACTGATACTGACAACAGAAACACTGAGCAGACAGACAAAAGTGTGTGTCAGTGTTCTGTTCTGTCAGTGTGTCAGTCTGCTCTGATGTGGGCCAGTGAGGCAGTGATGAGATGACCAGACAGCTCAATCCTTCAGCTGTTACAGCAGATGACCATAAAAAACACACATTTGATAAAGTGCACCACTATGACACAGTGACACGTGACAACAGGCAGCAATGCTGCACCAAAATAAACACCAACGTTACATCCGGATTTCAACATATGGAGCGGATGGAGCCAGAAGCTTTATATAAACGCCAAAGAGGACTTAAATTCTCAAATGTACGTTAATCTTTTTTTTGTCATTGCATATTTGGATTCCACATAGAACTTGGTCACAAAACAGAGACTATTGATGACAACATTTGACCACTAACATGACACTTACTTCAAGATGCTGTTTGAAACAAACACACATCATGGACAAACATCACAATCAAACTTTTGGACACATTTCAGGTGCCCTTTAACTTGAGAAAAGACAATTTTGAGGGTTCGAGATGCTTAAAACAAAAAACGGCCTCTTATATTGTCCAAAAAACAGCCATGCTCAACACATCAGGTTGATAAACTTCCTCAATATCTGTGTGAATGTTGCACAACTTACATCATCTCAAATTCCAGCTGATGTTAGTAAAATAGCTGAAGTTTCACTCAAGACGTTATAAACTGAGGAATCTCAAACCGGTGTCTATTAACACTGAATTCAACAAGACGCAGGTCCACAACATTTAAGATTGTCTTTCTTTCTCGCAGTATATGACCTCCATTCAGTGCATAACATAGTCTGATATGATACATTTTATTTTATATCAAATGATTGTGTCAGTTATCTGAAGGACTATAGATTCTGCTATGTGTTTATTCTTAATAATGTATTTTTTGT
>JAZGTK010010815.1:0-16104 GCA_036877625.1 Ambastaia sidthimunki | reverse complement strand
TCCAGAGATAATAAAACAATTACAATAATTAAGATAAATTACATGACAGTGCAGAGAAAAGTAGTGACAAATCACTCCAAACCAGTTTTTCTGGTTAATGATTTCTTGACCTGCTGCGTGGCTTTAATGCTTGTACATGTATGGTAAACCATTTTATAAGAATACATGTTTGCACTATTAGGTCAAATAAAAACCAAACAGGTGACTTATATATGACATGCTAGAACTTTCCCCTGTTAAAAGTGCCAAATGTTTTCATATGGCAATGATAACTTTTAATCTGTATGTGGATAAAAAGTCAACATGTTTGTCACATAACTTCTTTATCTGAAGCTTGACCTGAGGTATCCGCAGGGAAACACTTGTGTGGTGGATTAGAGTTCTTTATTTGATTTTATTGTAGTAATCTCTGTGGCTTTAATTCACTAACCTCAAGCACCAACACTGACGTCATGCTTGTTGCCTTTACGTAAAAGCTTTCGTTGTTCTGACTTGTATGCTGATTAAAATGTCATTTTGTGAACTGTTTTACTTTGCTTTCTCTTGCACATTCTGTTGCACACAAATATGCATCCAGTCACTTCTGGTATAATAATATGTTTTGCATGAAATTTTACCACTCAAATTTTTATTTCCAATGAATCCCATTATTAAAATACTCATTATTAAAAAAAAATTTAGGCCCTATTTTGGACCTATTTTTTTGTTTTAAAGCCACATGTATCTGTACAAAGCAGACAGATAAGATTTTAAAGGTTTCTTAATGTTTTTTTTTTTTATTTTCACATTTGCAAATGTTAATCATCCCCTGTGTTTGTTCTCTGCATTTTCTGGTACAAGTATTAATAAATGGAAAATACAGTGCTGGTAGGCCTGCATATAGTAATTTGTTATTCTTAAATTACTGTAATAGATTAGTAACAGAAAACAGGTTCCTTAAGAATTTCATGCAGATATTTTTCTATGTGTGTAACTGAATGGATTAAAAACTGTGAGACATCTTGACATGAGGTTGGTGCCTGTAATTCTGCATGTTACTTCTGTATTGACACAAATCTTCTTTAGTTTACTGACACCAGATTACTGACACAAAGACGCAACTTCAGCAGAATAACTTCTGCACATTTGCGTCATTCTCTGTCTTTCACGCATCACTGTTTTACAATTACTTCCTCAGGATTACACAATTTATTCAAGTACAATCTTTTGAACACAACAGTTTGTTTACAGTTTGTTCTGTCTCTGCCCCCTTTCAGTCTGCTTTGTTTTGTGTCAGTTAGACGTGTATATCAGATGTAAATCCATCCACTCTGATCTGAGAAAAATAAAGGATTCACAAAGATTAGAACAGAACAGCAGGGGCAAAGCACAGTTTTGGTGTGAGGGGAGGCTGAGGGCAGGTTTGGGCCATGACTATGTGTTCTGTCACAAAATTTTTATTTTTATTTTGGTCTTTTTAGCCTTTATTTACAGACTAGTAGAGACTAGTATTTACAGACTAGTAGAGAGTGATAAAAAAGCGCTGGAGAGATAGAATGAACTCCATGAACAAATGCCTTCTATATGAAAAAATGACTTGCAGCCCTTATCTCACACACAAAGCAGCCAAATAAAAAATGCTGTCAACGCTGTAAATACAGTTAAAACCTTGTCAAAAAAGAATAAAATACTCAATCACAACCATTGCATCCATATAAGATCCTTATTAATATAGCTTATTATAAGTTTTATTCTTATAAGTCAATATAGTTTATTATAATATAACTTATTTATTAATGTTGTTTGTTCTCACTCTCTTGTGTGGGTGTCATACATGCTGGCCAGACTCATTCAGTATTTATGGAGTCATGGCATGTGATAGGAATTTATTAATTTACTTTCACCTCTGCGCTTCATTCAACTTAACAAACTGACTAATTTACTACAACAGACCCAAAACTGAGCCTGTACTTTCAACGACTGTGTCAATTTAAAATAAATGCCTAGTTTAGCAGCTTCTTGTAATGATTTCGGATACAGCAGGACTGTTCAATGTTAACTTGAGCGTTTTGTGACTTCTTATGTTGTAAAAACAGCTGAACTGGCATAATTCCAGATAAGGAGTGATGTCATGTGTGATCTCTCTTTATTATCTTATCATGATAACCCTTTACGTCCTATTGCTCTACTGGTATACAGCTAATACAGTATCTACACCTGCTTGACAGCTGTTTTTGTTACCATGTCAGTGTTACATTAAACATGTCACTCCAAACACGTTATTTTATGCCATGTCACTGTCTCACCAGCAGAGGCCACTATTTAAACCGGTCATACTGAAGGTTCTGATTAGGGCTAGATCTGTTTTCAATTAATGTAGTCTTGCTTTTGCCTGCAGTCCTTTTTTAAACAGTGTAAACAAGCTCGCAGAAGTCATTCCAACAATCTTCTAATTTTGGAGCTTGCTGGTAAGGATGACCATCAAACTAATTTATCAGCACTAATAGGATGAATATAAACACCAGAGTTCAACTGTAATAGAACATTGTAGAATAAGTGCTTATCTGACCTCCAACGGAGAGACAGAATTGAGTAATAAATGGAATGCATGTGTTCATTGTTAGTACTTTACCAATAGATTTAATTGACAACTTCCTTTATTGGAACCCATGTAATGCTTTCCTGGAATAATTCTTTCACCGCTACTCAGTAAAGTGGCTCAGCCCTTCAACCTCTGCAGATGATCCAGAATACTGCAGTTAGTCTAGTTTTCAACTTCCTGGAAACTGACTCATTACTCATACAAGTGTTCTATTGCCAACCCATCCTGTCTCGGATAAATGTCAAAACCTTTGTTGTGTTGCTCAAGACTCTAAACAGCCTGGTCCAGCTATCAGTCCAAACCGAAATATACAACCATGATACATCCCCCATTGTCCAGCCAGCACTGCATGCTGTGTCACAGCTGTGAATAGACAGTTGTTTGTAAATGTGAGGCATGTGTGAATTCCCTTGATTCATGTGAATTTTGAGATGTAATGTTTACTAAGTGACTCTGTGGTTGCCAGGATGCGTTAATTGACAACACCTGCTAGTTATGTAATACTGCAGGTGTTAATGTAATACTGCATGTACACTTGGACAGTGTTTCTTTTTGTTAAATATGTGTATTTGTCCTACAGAAATACAAATAGACCTGGGCTGCATTTCTCAAAAGCATCGTAAGCCATAAATATATTGTGGCACCAATTGGCACCAATGGTCTCTTTGATCAACTTAGGCTCACAATACTTTTACAAACACAGCCATGGTCCTAAAGATGAGGCCTATAAAGATCTTTGTGCTCATTAATACCACAGAAAAATGTGGGCAGAGCTAACTATTTCTCATTATGATTCAGATATATAGATACAGATATATAGATATATGCAGATCACCTCCTAAACTAATTTTACAGTTCAGTAAAAGAGACCTATTGGAGGTTAATGATTACTGTCCTTAATACAAATGCTGTTGTAATAATAGAAGTTTGCAAAGAAGTGTACTTTACTTTTTTAAGTAAGCTATTACCTAGCAACCACTTAGAACACCTTAGTATCGTCCTAGCAATGCCCTAGCAACCACGCAGAACACCGTAATGACCACATAGCAATGCCATAAAAACTGCTTTAAAGACCTTAGTAACTACAAGTTACTAAGTAGAACCCTGAAAACCACCCACATTCTTAGCATCTAATCCCCCCATGGCTGAGCACTACTCACATTTTCTTAAGAAGAAAATGAAAATTTTCTTTTTCTTATTCTTATAAGAATTAGATCATCTTAAACATTTTATGGATTCTGGATCCATAAGGACTTTTTACAGTTTTGTGGGTTCCAAATCCCACAACTGAAATTCTAATGAAAATGTAAAATGTGAACTCAGTAGCTTGGCAGATGTATTTAAATATATCATCAACATAACAAGGATTTGCCATGGCTTTGTTTGTTAATAGGTATATTCCTTTATCAGGAACATCATACATAATTACCTCTGTTTCATTCAGTCTATTTGTATAGCAAGATATATCCACGTATCATGGCAACACACTGTGCTCCTTCTCAAGGGTAAAGATGTGGTATTTTCCTCTACATGGAAATGATTGTAACCTGGAGACAAGCTAATTTGTCTTAACACAAACACTGTAAATAGAGCTTAAATTGGATTTTAGGATTTAGGAGTTAACATTCTTGATGTTTTATACTAAGAAAAACATGACACATTTATATCATTGGTGCATAGAAAAATATCATGCGTGAACACATAAATTACTTGTGTTACTTGTATTACTTGATGTTGTATAGCTGTCACACAAGTAATTGTTGACATCATAAGTGAGTCAAAAGTTAATTTGAATTTAATTCAGGTAAAACCAGTTTTATGTTTTAGAACTATGATTAATCCTTCTACACATCCCTTTATCTTAAACATTATGAGGCAGTTCTTTGTGTGAAAGACCCATATTGTTGGATTACTGAAAGGGAGTAGGAGCTCAGATCAGACTGCCTTCGTAAAAAAGAGAACATGCTGTTCCTCTGATTGTTGTTCTGTAACCGAATTCCTACAGTGGTATGCAAAATTGTTTGCACGCATGGTTTCTGTTAGCGTTCTGTTTTTTAAATGGTTTATAGGGCTAGTTCCCACTCCACAGGGTGGAACAGGGTGGAAGAATGAGCGAATAAAGGAATTTAGTATTATATGAACAGTTATTCCCTGCATACATGAGCACAAACAGAGTGAAAGAGCAAAGCACATTTAGCATCCAGTTTTATACAAGTTAGTTTTTTAGGGGGTGATGATTTTAATCTATCATGCTTAAAAACTAATATTCGACCATAATGTAAATAAACCTACAACAGTCCAAACAGTGTCTTTGTTCTGCTGTTTTTGTATTTAGTCTGCTGTGTTGTTTTCAAGGACAGAACATTCTGTTCAACATGGGAAGTAAGAAGAAATACACCTCTCTTAAAAAAAACTCTGAAAAAGGGCCGGGGCTTCGCAAACTCTGACTGGCAGTTTTAGGTTAAAAGGCTGTTTTACCAAAATGGCAGGGGCTGAGCTCTGAGACTGACATGTGATAAGCAGGAAGTGCCTGGTTCCCCAGTGCTAGCATTTTTTCTTCAGTATTGCAACTGAAGCATCTGACATGCTTAGACAGAGCTTTACACCCATGTTCCTAAACACAACCAGTGCTCTGTCAAGGCTTGTTTACTGGAGTGCCGGTTTACATCCTTTATTACGCAGGTGCTGCCAATGGCACATGCTTGTTTTTACTTTTCCACACAAATCCACAGATTCCTTTAGTCTTTCACCATATTCCACCAAAGCATGTACCATAAGGATAATGATGAGATGTTTGCCAGCAGGGGAAATGGAGCATAAAATTACTACACTGTCTGAACAAAACCTGCACACACTTAAAATAAAAGCCAGGAGGTCCAATGTATCACTTTCCTCACTAATATATAACCCTTTGTATCCTATAGGCTCTAGAAGTGTAAAGTAATGACTCAATGTCAACAGTAACATCAAATGTACTACTGTTATGTTCTCTTATGTCTGCCTGTCTTCCATGTTGTTTTGTAGTTTTATATCTACTCTAGTTGTAGTCCTGTCCCTGTGGCCCCACTCTAATTGTGTTCACCTGTGTCTCATTACCCCTGACTCAGTCTGTGTATATATAGCCACAGTGTCCCCTTTGTTTTGTTCTGTTTGTTCATTGTTTGATGTATTTTGTGGTCCTGTTGCTCCTTGTGCTTTTTATTACCTGTTTGGATTTTAATAAAGTTTTAGCCTGCATTTTTATCCTGCCCCCTTGTCATTTGTGCACTTCCCTGCATTACAGAACAACAAACTGAAAAAATGGATATGTCAAGGCAGCTCTGTATGCTCTGCCAAGGAGCCAGGTCAGTCCTGGAAATTTCTATAGGGACTTTTGGGAGTTGGTGTCCCAGTCAACCATGTACATGCTGGTGTTGAGGACTTGTGTTTTGTTCTTTGCCTCCAAAGAAAGAGGTTCGGTCACTGTGTCATAGAGAGAGGGGCCTCGGCTAAGTACATGGCAGGTCTGAGGACTAAGAGAATCTATGAAGAAAACCAACTGCACAGTGCTACAATCAAACTTGACTGCTGATCCACTTAGACGAGCACAGAATGAGAACTGGAAATTCTTTGTTCGAAATGGAATGCTAGATTACCACTTACTGTAGTATATACTGCCTGCTGTCTCTTTCGACAGTAAGTTATTGTCACATGCCTATATTGCTTGTCCATTTGTGATTGATGAGTGGTATATTGTTAGTCTTGGAACTATAAACTTTAAATTGTCAACATTTGGTACACACTGTTTGTTTTTCCAAATATAATAGACTAATAATCCATGTATGGGTAATTTGTGCAGTATTCATACTGCATATAGCAAAGTAAAGTATAAAGTACTATCCTATATCGAACATAGCCAGAGAATATATCAAAGGATATTTAAAATAAAATAGTTTTATGGTGTTTCATAACATAAACCAAGACTTTCATGGCCTGTGCAGTGTATTGATTATTAAAAGATACCAATGAATGCATCTAACCTAAAAACAAACACTTAATATTTTGCTGCTGTTCTCCATTTTAGGGCACCAACAGCTTGTGTTGTCGTAGATCATAGCAGCTGTTTGGGTGGCTGTAGGAATTTATGTACCATGAGGCTTTACAGTTGTTACTCTTACCATTGGTGTGCCAGTAGCCTGTACTTTTACAAAGCTAGTCATGAAGGACTTTTAACATGAGTTTTGTACGGGTATAGCATAAGTGATAGACATGGACTTCTGAGTCAGCAATTTGGACAAAAATAATTGCTATTTATTGTGTCATTTATGAGATTTTTACATGTTTCTTTGCAATTGGCAGGTGCTGTTTAGTAACGTACCCAAGGCTTGATGGCTCTTTTCAGTCTTCTCCAGTGCTTGAGCTAGTTGAATCACACAAGCACATATGAGCTTCATTATCAAAGAAAATACAGACAGAGGGGGTGGTTACATATTAGTCTGATTTTCTAATTTTCTTGATGATTTGTTTTTGATAGTTTTTCATAGATATTTATTTTTATATAATAGTATATACACAAATTAGGTCTAATTTATTTGCCAATTTCCAATAAATCTGTTGTATTTAGATAATGCACAGACGCATAATAGCATGTGATTGTATGTATTGCAGCATTAAATGTAAATAATATACATGAGTATTCATCTGGGTTCTTGTACTCCTCAGCATGATTATAAATGAGAGCATGAAGGATTTGCTCAGTCATACAGCAGGGACCCTCTGCCTGGGAGAGACTGCTGTAGACCCCCTCCTCTTCTACCCAGAATTTCATACAGCCTTTTCACTGCATTACAGACAGCCATGGTCAAAAAGCTGGTCTCAGCCAGTCTGCTAACCCTGTCGTAGTGTGCAGTTTGCTTCATTACCCCCTCTGTTATCCAGCTTTTAAACAGTAAACACATTTAGGCTTTTTTTTTATTAAATTTCTGTTTTTGTCTGCCATATGAGACTCTATGTTTACATTTCTTGACTGAAATTCAGACATGCAACATACAGAAACTGCGAAACACGTGACAGCCTTACGTGTAATGATTACATACAAACTGATATAAATGTACACCCAGAATGCACAAGTTGCTACATATATTAACATTAGCCAAATGCAAATGTAACCAAAAACTAGTGTGAAGCATTTACTTGAAAATCAAGTGTCTGCATGCTTATAGTCAATGACTTATAAAGATAAGTATTGCATTGTATTGTGCAATAAAAACACTGTTTAAAGCATTGGGTAAGCCAGTTGATGATTATCACCACTGTTGATTTAAATAAAGATTATTATTTAGCTTGGGGTTAGTTTCATTGCTGTGATTCTCATACCTGATTGTTTCCCCATATGATTGCATAACCATGTTTTTCCTCTCCACACTAGAACCAACTCGGTTGAGCCTGAGCATTCCGGTGGTCGTCATGGCAACTGAGCATCATCCCTCTTCTCCGAGCCGTCATTGAGCGGTGCATATCAGAAAGCATGTTATCAGAGGGTCATAAGTAATGTTAAGGGTAATATGGAGCATCTGAGGATGAAAAGCAGTTAAACGACACTTGCTGCTGATTTGCATATGCTTGTATTGTTTAAAAGTAACACTAAAGAAGAAGAATTGACATGCATTCTATAAGTCAAGTGGCACGCTACATCTCAATGCATTAGATAGCATTACATCATTCCATAGACCTGGATAAGAAGTCAGAATTGTAATATACAACAGCAGACAGAATCTTCCTTGACACACTTTTCTGTCTTCACTGTGTGTATCTGTTTATAAAAGTGACATAGGAAATTGGGTCACCAGCCTGGAATGCTTCACGCTGCATGATTTATGGAGATCCATGCTGTATTATTGTTTGTCCCAACTGGAAATAATCTCCATTAAGACTATTGTTATCAACACCTCCATTATTAGGCCCACTGGCTATTCAAATGGAAATAGCCAGTGGAACAGAACAATTAGCGCTTACATTATCATTAATCTGAAATGTACATTTTGTTCTAATTTGAATTTAAAATCTACCTAATTAAGCAGCAACACACGCCAGTGCTTGTGTCTGTAGCTTGCAAAGGTAATGGAAACCATAGTCTCTCCCAATTCACTGATTATAAATATTTGACCAACTGTACACATTGACCAACTGTACATCCAACCCAACTGTTCTTGAAGCAATTTTGTAACTTATTGCATTATTGCATATTATATTATTCCCTTCTTAGGGTATGTTTGGACAACAATGTATTAAAAAGCAGAAAAGCACCAGCAGGAATAAATGTGCACGTATAAAAGGTCTAGGTGGCAAAATGTCAAGGCTGCCACCATCTGCCCTAAAATCCTCTGAAACTCAATACAACATGACCTGGGCTGAAGAGATCCAGGGCAGACATCAGATCTTGTATGCACTCCTGACACAGGCACGCTCTCATTGAGATTGAGTACACATGCACCCCCAGATATGAGATTGATTGGCTGGAACAGTGCATGCTATTTTTACAGTTGACGTAGAATAATGACATATAATATGCATGTGCAGGACATCATCGTTTTCACAGACTTGTTTTGTTGTTTACACAAAAACAAAGACGTGACGTTTTCAAAAGTGTGTACTTTTAAAATCACTTTCCAAAGTTTATATTTTCAGGACCCCAAAATGCTGCTGTCATGTAAATAAACAAACAAACGCCCAAAAAGTTTTCCTCTTTTGATTTAAAATGTCATGTAAATGGCCCCTAAGAATTAATCATGTTCCCAATTTGCAAGTCAATTTGGTTAAAAGTGTCTACTAAATGTAAATTCTTTTCAGTGAAAGTTCTAACCAGTTCCTGATAATTTGCATGATTAGTACAATTACAGATAATCAGATACATTTGACAATGTGAATGCTGTCCCCTAGCTATTTCAAACTCAGAATGTAATAATAACAAACTATACAATTTTTACCTGTTGATTTAGTGACTTCCTTTTGAACACAGCACATTGCACAAAAGCACTACACAGTGTGACACTTTAATTTGTATTATTAATTTTAATTTTTTTTTAATTTAAGTTAATTTATGTTTTTAAGGTAGCTGTTTTTAATTTATTTTTGGAGTTTAATAACATATCGTTTCCCAGCAACCTACTTTTTTTCCCCAAAGGCTGGATTAAAAAACATCATTCTGTTTTGTGATTGGTTGGAGGTCGTTTTGGAGACCCAATCAATGATTTTCAACTAGGCAGAATAACTTTTTTAGGCATGGGAATGTAGGTGAAAGGTTCCACAACAAACTTGTTAACCCAGCCCCCACCTCACGGGGAAGCACATTAAGTAAATATTTTTGTCCCAGAGACTTGGATGTTCCTACAGTTCACAGAATGAAAGAGACGCCCCTTTGTTCCCGTTTGAGAGCCAAAAACGTGTAACTGCAGTGTTAGCGAATGTGACAACTGTTCTCCGTGTTGGACGGCTTGTGTTTGTGCTCCCAGCAGCAGGAGAGAACAAAGAAGTCTATATAGGGATATCGATGATGTTGCAATGTTATCAGGAATTGTTTGTCTGCGTTCTCCACATATGATTGATGTTGAGAAAAACATCTTCGTTTGGCCGTCGACCAACAACGAGAAAGTAACCCTAGATCGCTTCACAAACTTAGATGAATTTATTAACTGCAGATTAGCCAGATATGGCGACAGATTGTATACAAATTGTGTCGAAATGACAGCAGTATTGATCTGTACTTCGGACGTAACTTAAAAAATCACAAAGTATATTTCCGTATACTAAACTGCGTTTAACTAAACTCAGCAAATCCTCTCCCAATGCCATAGCTGCGTTTTGTTGCAGACAAATTTTACCTGATTTAAGTGGCCCGTCCCAGTAAACGCAAAAAAGTAATGCAGCATTTTTAATTTATTCCAACCCTAGCACTTAGTTTTATTTCCCCTCACATAAGAGAGCTCTACATACACATTTTTAGAACGGGTTATTGTGTCTAAAGTTTAACAGGGTCTTACCAATACAACATCTTTAAAGGTATCCAGTTTAGGATTTGTTAATGCCATCAAGAGTATCAATGGCTGATGGGAGAAACAAGAATGACCAGAACAAACCTCTGGTTTAATTGATGTATGTGTGCATCTACAGCAAACACATACAACGGTGTTGCATTTAGTGGTAGTATAGTGAATATTAATCTACTGACATATGGCAAAGTCAGTGATTGTGATGCAAAGTTTAAACATTAAAATCACAAGACAAGCAAAAGTCTAGATCACAGGTATACCAGAAACAGCACAAAAGGAAGCACAAAGTACAGCTGTGGTAAAAATAAATGTAAGTCTTATTTTTTAGCAACTTAAGAGGTTTCCCAAAACAGGTGCCATTATCATAGTAGTAGACAATTCATGACATAACAGAGCAACAAGTATAAAAACAGGACAGTTATTGGACTTCAGTTGTCAAGTGTACCGCACAACATGAACAGTATGTTCAATCAAAATGGATACAATTTCTCATTTAATACACTGACTATTAAGTAACCATGAAACACTACGTACTTAACCTACAAAAGAACAACTAGCTATTGGTTTAAGAAAAAAAAAAAAAGTGTTGTCCAGCCTTGGCAGCTCTAGGTTCTTGATGTGCACTTGACTCATGCATTTCAGTCCATCTAATGAGTCATAAAACTGGAGTTTTTAAAAACACTAAGAGGAAAAAAAACAAGATAAGACATGCCCTGCAACACTGTGTCCCCAAGTAAGATCATGTTAACATAACTGTAAAATGTTAAGTTGACCAGTCAACTTCAGCGACATTTAAATGCAAGATTAGAACCACCCTGATAGAAAACAATACAGTACTAATTTGGCTTCATGGCCATTTAAAAAAAAAAGAAAAAGTGTGGGGGCAGGGGTTGTATTTGGGGAATGGTGGGGGATTTAGTCCAGAGAAGCTCTAGTAGTCCACAGGTTCATCACCCTCTTCACCAAGCAAACATGTGCGAATTAGGGCCTCAGTGACCGCATAGGGGTCACAGTTGGCAGATGGACGGCGGTCCTCAAAGTAGCCCTTCTTCTCTTGTCCCACAGCTCGTGGGATCCGGATGCTAGCACCACGGTTGGCCACACCTGCAGAGAACTCATGGATGTTCGAGGTTTCGTGGTGGCCAGTCAGTCTGCGAGCATTATCCAGGCCCCCCTTTGGATCATAGGCACGAATGTGGTAGCTGTGTCTCTTTCCAAGTTTATCGATACATTCCTCAATGGATCTAGTTAGTGAGAAACAAATGTCAAAATGAAAACCATTGTAGGAAGGGGACCTCCTTCAAATAAAGATCATATACATGCACCAAAACTAGTTGAGCCATCCATGGATACTATGCATACTATATATTCAAATCCATATTGGTACTCACTTTAGCCCACCCTCTTCCCGCATCTCCTTGGTGCTAAAGTTAGTATGGCAACCAGCACCATTCCAGTTGCCAGGGATTGGCTTGGGGTCAAATGAGGCTACCACCCCAAAGTCTTCACAGACTCTGTGCAAGATAAAACGAGCTACCCACAAATGATCTCCCATGTTAATGCCCTCACAGGGGCCAACCTGGAACTCCCACTGGGAAAAAAAAATAAACAAATTAAATCACATTCTAAATGAGTTGCATTTAATTGCTGGCTTTTGTGTCTGCTTCAAAATAGATTCAATTGGAAATTACCTGAGCTGGCATGACTTCGGCATTAGTTCCACAGATCATTACACCAGCATACAGGCAGGCTCTATAGTGTGCTTCCACAATGTCTCGGCCATAGGCCTTGTCTGCTCCAACACCACAGTAGTAAGGTCCTACAGATAAAAAGACAAGAACATTATGAACCAGAGAAACCATGAACTTCGTATGATCAATACAAACAGGAGACTCTCTTACCTTGTGGGCCAGGGAAGCCATTAGAGGGCCAACCAAATGGATGTCCATCAGTGCCCAGGATAGTGTATTCCTGCTCCATGCCAAACCAAGGGCTTTGATTGGCTACCATTTCCATTATCTTTTTACATGTCTGACGATGGTTGGTTTCTGTTCAAAACAAACGGAGCAATGTTTTAAAATGAACCACATAAGGAAACAATGAAAAGAAACAAACAAAAGGAAAGAAAACAAACAATGCATTCTCAAAAACAAACATACCTGCAGATTTCCGGTTGTATTTAAGCACTTCACACAAGACCAGTTTGTTGGGGTCTTTGCGGAAAGGATCCCTGAACATGGCACAGGGGATGAGATACATGTCGCTATTGGAGCCCTCAGACTGATATGTGCTGGAACCATCAAAGTTCCATTCTGGAAGTTCTGAATAAATGGAATATGATCATTAAAACTCAAATGAAAGTCTTCGTTAGTGCGCTGCAGATTGTGGATACTTTGTCTGACTTACCTTCGATGCTTTTGGGTTCGTAATCCAGCGTCCTAGTCTTGCATCGCAGTCCTTCTCCAGTTCCATCTATCCAGATATACATGGCTTGTACATGATCTCCCTGAGGCAGTTCCATATACTGCCGTTTCACCACTTTACTCAACTGAGCGCTGGCAGACGTGGCCATTGTTATTACTATAAAACGCCTAAACGGAGAAACAGAGTTTCACCAACATTACAATCGCTCATGTAATCGTTGAAATGGGTCAACAGTATCCATCGTATCAAACAAGATATTTATTTTTAAGTATACATTCTTAAATTCAAAAACAAAAATTAAGATTTGGGGTAAAAGGCAAGCTCATAAAACCTGACGGCGATTACAATATTCTTATTCAAACAATCCCCTTAGTAGCCTACTAGTAAAAAACAACATTGATGGGATTGGACCACGTGCTCTAGAACCCACATTAAGAAATCTCCTCACATTCACGTCGATTGATTGAAAAATCGATGGCATAGAAGCATGGAAAAACTACCATCACTATAAATTCTTTTTTGTGGGTCAGTGCAAAATGCATTATCACTTTTTTTTTATTCAAACATATAAAAGTAGCCTCGAGCATTCTGTGCGAGTTTAACAGTGCATCCCCACCTACACTCGTAGCAGTCGGTAGCCATGGTTACAACGCGGCAATAGCACAGCACAATGTAGAGTACTGATAAACAAAAGCGATTTTAAAGAACTGCAAGCCAATCATGTCTAACACTAGAATGAACATACTTAAGAATGACACGTTGCACAGACGGCCATTAAAACATCCACAAAGAAAACCAAACTCGCACAGCTGACACAAACGACAGTCTGTTGAATTCAAAACAAATTAAGTTAAAGTTACGTACCTGGACACCAACAGAACTTTAAATGTATGATGGCAAACTGGCAAGTCCAGTTAATCGAGTGACAACTTTGCGTTTGGTACTCTCTCATTCTCTAACCAGGGATTTCGGCTGTAAGCCTAATTTATATGTAGGAGCGAAACATCCCGGCGCGTTTGATTGGTCGGAGGAAAGCGTGATCCGTTTGTTCTCATGTGATTGACAGGACGAGCGGCTAGCTCATTGGTAGAGCTCCAGGACTGAAGACACGCCTTCTAGTTTGGAGAGAGAATATTTGCGTACGAATAGTCTTTTGTTGCCGGTCATTCCCTTGATAGTGAGATAAGAAGTTTGTCCCACCAAAGTCACAACGTTACAGTTTGTTTAAACAGTAGTTTAAGAACATTGTGTTACCATCTACTTCAAATCTTAAACAACTAAGCAAAGCATTTTTGAATGAGTGGGATCCTTATGTTTCATAAGATGTTGAATGCCCCCATGTGGTGTAAAATATTGTTTTCCCAATGGATTACTGCACATGGAATCGTCTGGGAGTTCGCCATAGTCATAAAACATAATATTCTCTGCGTAACTTATTGTATATTTCCTTGTTGTTTCACGTTAATTCAGATTTTCTATGTACATCTATTGATAAACTGTTGTTGAATTGCTGTATCAGCTCAGGTGGTAACAATATTCCTGATATTTACAGCATACCCAGAACCAGGACACAAGAAACCAATAAATCACAAGATCGTTCACTTTTTTGCCCCTTCTACACTCATTGAACTTTAACTGTATAATGTAATTGCTGCAAAGGGAACAGAAATGATGAGATCAGCAGATTTGGATGATGGTTAGCCCTAAGACATGTAAAACTGAGTAATCGTCACACTACACACAAAATTTGCATTTGAATTTAAATAGTTTTCTAGTTATTGTTGTGACATTCTGAGAGACATTTTGAAAGTCTTTCAGGATTTAGTATTTGTTGTTTTCCTCAGTCCTTCTCTTTGTGAATGGCTTTCTATCAAACTATTCTATTTCTATCTATCATATCAGCAGTGTTTGATTTCATACATCAAGTAACTAAGAAAATAAGCAGGAACAAAACGCCCAAGTAAATATTTTTTGTTGTACATCCTTCCATTTGTTTTATTATTAACTGTACAGTCCAGAAGATGTAGATATTGGTGAAGTATTGAATTCTATACCAATTCTACAATCGGATATCAAATATAATCATCATGATGATTGGATGCTGTACTTGATTTTGGTTGTCTTGTGGGATCAACCACCTCAACAAATGATCCACATCCATATACACTGCAGAGGCGCAAACATGACATTAAAAGATTACATAATGATTTAGTCATTCAAGGGCTTGGTGCAACAGGTGTCATAGATGCCTATGACATTACTCTGGTGTGACCATGAACAATGTTTGTGACAATAAGAGGAATTAAAACAGAAAGATTTCTAACTAAATGTCCACATGACTTGGCACAGTTTATTTTGTAGACAAATGTGCCAAACTGGTTTAACCTGCATTTGAATCATGTTTGTAAAATCAAAGAGCCATGATAGTGAAGAAATCCAATACCCCATAAAGATTGTTTACAACTACAAGCTGCCTCAGTACTAGTCATAGCCATTGAAGATTAATTGTCCATTTTGACAGAGTACTATTACAAAGCACACTAGACAGCTGGTGCCCTGGATTGGTTCTCTTAAGAGGCCAATCATACCCACTAAGAGGTAGAGGAAGAACCCAGGACACAGTTAGTGCTTGTAATGTGCAGGGGGGAAAAGCACCAGGTCAAAAAGATCACATCACACTCTGATAGGCTACAGTAGTTCACAGTTTGGGTGACAGAAGTGACCCTAAAGGAAATTTATGAAGATTGTGCCACATTTTTGGGAACTTCACCCTGGAGTGCAACTTTAACCCGTGTGCTGTGGAAGCAGCTGTTAAAGTCAGTGCTTTAATATAACTACAAGTGTTCAGTACCATATGTTGCAGTCAGATGATGCAAATTAAAATAATAAAAGATGGCGCCCACCCTGGCAGACGTATATGCTTGATCCACACCTGTACGCCAGTGGGTTCCAGACAGCTGTGAGTTACTCTTAAAGTCGGTCTTGTAAAGTTGGGTAGAGCTGCGTTTTTCAAAAGCATCGTAAATCTATTGACAATTGGTGCCAGCTGGTGCTAGAATATACTCAGATTTA
>JAZGTK010010814.1:0-16104 GCA_036877625.1 Ambastaia sidthimunki | reverse complement strand
CTCTATGGATAAACTCGTTTATGAGTTATTAACATTTAACAAGTGCCATTTGCAGCCCTTTAGTGTAACCAGCTTGAGTAAACTCTCGATAATGTCACAGGTGAGAGTTTGCGCGGTCAGATCGCTAGATTTATATAGTGGTGCTGGCAGGTGGGACGTGTCTAATGAGGCCAGAGGTGATGTCTGCTTGAGAAGGTGAGTCAGCAGACCCCGCCCTGCCCTTTCAGCACGCTATCCTGCACCTCCCTACTCGCATTCATTTGTTTGTTTACCTAGCCCGCAGTGAACTGTAAAATCAGACTGATTTCATCAGTGTATTTTACATATGCATGAGCCTGCTGCTCGAAGCACAGGGATAGAATACACACTCTCCACCGGGAGACCCACAGTGCCCTCTGTGCAAACACACACACACCCCACACAAGCATCAGCCTCCCTGTGCCTACACACACATACAATCACACAAATTAACTTAGTCATACACACCTACTCGTATATTCAGAGGTTTTCATAAACACATGAGAATAAGGCAGATTTAACCAGTTTTGTTATTTGTTTTTTGGACAGATGCACAACAATTGCCTACATGCATAGCTGGTTTTGCAAAGTTTTGACAATTAAATCTAAATTTTTATTAACAAATATTTGATTTAATTATTTTTTCACCCAATGATTGTTTTTTTGTGCTTATCACAGAATTGCATTTGCTTAGAACATGTAAGTGGCAAGTTTTATCAAAATAAACTTGCTACATAAAAAATTTACTTTTCTGAATTGAACAGAATCTTTATTATTACTACACAATCAGGGCCGTGCATTGTATCACCTTATAGTTGTGCCATAAACTTAACACACATACCGTCTCTCAAAAGCAACCTGGATTTAGTGTTATACTCAGAGGCTCTATGTTGATGCCTCAGTTCTTGCTGTAATTAAATCAACAATCTTCCATGTGACCATGCAGCCGTAACTGTGCCACACCACTTTTTGTAGGGACATATTGAATTACCGAAGCAGTTAAATGAAGGAAACCATAACTGAGGTCTTTATCTGATTTCTGACTACATTTTTGTTCAAATGTGAGCCGTTATTAGTTTCAGCATTGTTCCGTACCCCTGAGTTTTTCCATTTTCATCTGATTGGCTGGTTTTTGGTCAGCATGGATCGGCAGCTTCTGTCTAGAGTTGAAAGCACAGATGGTGAGAGGGCAGAGTGTGGACACAGTTAGCAGCATGGTGTGAATGTGAGGGCAAAGGCAAATCACTGCATTCATTACAGCAGGCCAGATCTAGCCAAATATTGCTCTCTGTTAGAAAAGGTTCTTGAAATATGTTTCTGTACAAAGTAGCAACCTTTGAAGGCTAAGCACAATAAGTCAAAAAATGATGTCTGTTCTATTTGGAGACAAGTTCTTGTTTTTTAACCTTCTAGGGGCATGATAGTAATCTTAGCTCAGAACTTCACAGTCATCAGCATTCAAAGACATCCAGTTTTCTGCTACTTGTTGAGGTCATTGTATCTCAGCCTCAGAACGGCTCATAAAGGTAAAGCGCGGGTTGAAAGAGATTGAAACGGGGACATTTTCCTTCTTACATTCAAAAGCACTTCCTCTTTCCAGGCCCCTTGCTCAACAAGCCTTTTTCATGTAATATGTGCCTGTCCTTTTTTCTGTATATGAAGCCCTGAAGACATTTCAGTGTTCAGAGAGGAAAAATGTGGCTAATATGCAGGCAGGAGGGCAGCCATTATGAGGACAGTGGAGAGAGAGAGAGGTGGCGGCATAGCAAGCTGTGTATTTAAAATCAGCTCATTGAAACAGATGACACAATTTCACACATATTGCCTTCGGAAAAGCAGCCAGTTTTCCATAATGGCCCCAACCTTCATCTGTCAGAGCCCTGCTAAATCTACTGGAATAATTTCCTCATAGATTATATGTCAGTATTCATAATTTATTAAGTTGCCTATATGTGTCAGGGTACGATTCTTGCAGTCCTAGTTCTCTGTCATATTTTTTGCTTTCTTGAGTGAAGGGGAGAAATTTTTTTATTTTTTGCAAAATTAACTTGCTGGTTCTGAATGTCTTCTCTGGGCTCTACACTGCAGGAAAATAACGTTTTCTTAATTTTTAAAACAAGACATTAATTAATTTTAGATTTTAATTTTAAAGAGATTAATTTTTAAAACACTTTTTTTACAAAGCAGTGTGTTAATACAACCTGCTTTTAAAGAATCTATCCTGAATTAACATTATCTTTTTTTACCCTATTACCAAAGTCTTTTTACCTGATTTTTAACATAAACTTCACAGTTTATTTTTAACATAAACTTCTTCAGATTTAATCTTAAAAGAAGGAATTAACTCTTGACACCCAGGGGGGAAAAATAAACTTAACTCAAAATACTTAAGCTGGAAAAAATATAGAAATATCCTTTTCTCAAGCAAAAATCTTCTGTTTTGTTTAAAAGATGTTACGATGCATGTACTGCAAAAATGAGACAAAAATGCTGATTTAGAAAGTGCAGTGTAAACAGAGCATGATTGGAAATGGTGTAAGCAGATCCAGTTTTAGGTCTTTAAAGGAAGGAAACCGGAGATGTTCCCAAATCTGTGTGCTGAATGAGAAAGGTTTTACGAGATTGCTCATCTTGCTAATGTAATGCACACAGTTAATCTGGATCTTTCTTAGGCTTGAGTCAGGCTTAGTCCAGGAGGGTTGGAGGACTGCTAGACTCCATCCTGTTTTCAGAAACATAATCTGGGATCTGGCCTCAACCCCCTCCCTGAGTCCCAGCACTAAATCCCCAATAAGCAGCCTTTGTCAAAAACTCCCACTGCCTTTCATGGCGTGATTACGGGTCACAGCAGGTATTTCATGGGAAGGGTGACCCTGTGATTAATGCAGAAGGTGAGAGTGACTGGGCCAGGGCTAGTCAGAAACTTCGCAAACTTAGCATGTTTGCATGTTAAATCATACCTAATAATAAGGTCTGCATTCTGTCATAACCAATAGGAGAGTTTGGCTAATTAGAGCAAGTGTCACACACACAAATTAGGAAGAAAATGTAACATGTAAGGGTTAAATATGGCTCCATAGTTTTTCATCTGTTATCAATATTTGACATACTTCATTATGTTCTGTTAAGCCTACTGTATTTTGTTGGGTTTCATGACACTGTATTGACTTGGTATTTATGTTGACTGAGAGAAGTGTTGAATGTGTAGCTAATTTGATTTGTATGTACTTAATATGAACAAAAATAAGTTGTTTATAGTGTAATTTAGCTTTAAATTATACAGTATCTTCTACATTGTTTACTAATTTACAGTGACTGTAATTATTTGACATATTTGAATGACATGCTGTGTTTGTTTTTGTCATTTTGGCCCCTTATTGACACCACCGCCCAACCGTGCATTCACTGCAGAGGCTGTGTTGCAGTTTAGTGTTGTTTCATGTGTCATGTGACCTCCACTGACTCTTACTGTGCTCTCCTGCTGCCCTTCACCAGATGCCAGTGAGAAGCCCTGACCCCAGACTGGCACCTCGTCACGAGGACGTGGAGCGACAGTACACCTCCCTGCCCAGGTAAGAGCAGCCACTCCTCAGTCCTGCTCCCTCTGTGACAAAACAAAGAGAGATGAATAAAAGTGTAGAGACAAAACTGGTAAATCAGTGAAAAGATAAACAGGCCCCTCACAGTCCATTCACTGTCAGTCCAAAAAATCTGATTGGCTGAATTTACACAACCCTTCATTACTAAGGGGAAACTTTCTTTTTTTTTTTTGGTGAAATAATTACTTTTATTTTTATTACATTTTAAATTAATTTTAATAATTTTATTTTAATGTATGTGTCTCTGCTAAGCACACAAAAGTAAAGCAAACTGTGGTTAGTTTTTTTACATATAGCATCGGTCAGGCGGTCTCTTCCTGTTTAGGTGGATGGTTCTGGGTAAATTAGCTGTAGCGTGGCCCATACCCTGTGCTGTTACCCAACAGTCTGGTTCTGTGAGACTAAAGAGCAGGTAGTCATCCGTCTGTCTCTCATGCGGAGCTAAATAATCCTCTTTAAGGCGTATAATTAAATCTGAAGTGTCTGCCTTTTGAGACACTCCTATCCTGGGAATTGACCTGATCCTCTCTGGGAGACAGCCATGCGGTCGCAACTCTGTAACCCGATCACAGAGCGCATTTCTAAACCTGCCTGAAGTTACAGCTCCGGTCCTCCGTGTCTTCTATCGTTCTCAATCACGCTCTCACTCTGTCTTTCCATGTTTGCTGAGTTTGACCAACCGCTGCGACCAGCGCAAACAAACAGCAGTGCAGCTGCAAGCGCACAGGCATGAATGTTGGCTTGTAAAATTCGCAGCCTGTTTGCCCTCTCTGATCTGTGTAAACAGCAGCGGTGTTAGTGTGAGGGTCACAGTGTACGAGTTTGGCACATGTGAGCGTGTTGGGCTACAGACTTGAACCTTTTATCAAACGTTCACAGACAACCATAAACAGATAGCTGGTAACAAACCCAAGCGTTTCTGCCAGATTAAGAAATCTAAAACGAATTGCAATTTGTAGGGGATGAACTTTTAAAAACGCTGGTGTGGCATTAAAAAGCATTAATTGAGTTAAAATACTGCAACACTTTTAAAGTATTTATCATGTTCCCTACAGCATTATTATGGGGTGAATTAGGATTTCAGTTCTCCAGAATGCATTATGAGAACAGATTTTAGTATCAGAGCCCTTAGGGTCTATGTTCAAAGCCATTTTCCTTTTAAATAACGCTCCTCACCTCTGTTCTCTAGATCTATTGGTTTCTACACAAAAGGGGGCCAAACACGCTTGCAGCAAGCTCAACTTAAATTATTACTCTCAAACTAAGATAGGTTTAAATTTGTGTACGGCCTATGTCTGATGTCACTGGTTATGCAATTGGCTTGAAAGTTGGCCTGGTCAACTGACCCTGCAGCTTCTCTTTGTGTGTCTAATTATAGCCATTAGTGCATTGATACACCCACTTATTACCCAGTGTGCTCATCTCAGGGTCAGCCAATCAGAAGGGCCGTTAACCACCTGCTTACAGATTATTGGATTAACTGGGCAAGTCAAAGTTGTGTTTCATTATGTTGGGTCTCTCATTGGACAGTTTTCGTGATAATTAGGTAATGAATGCACAGATGGTGGCCCATCTCTATGAACTCTGGTCGAGAGGAACATTATTAGAGCTGCTTGCTGTTCTTTGGTGAACAAATCAATCATGCTCACTCATTCTTCCTAAACCCATCCTTCACTGTCTTCCTAATACTAACCCAATCCTTTCTTAAGAAACACCCCTAGTTCTCTATATCTCCCAAAGGACTCCAACCCCAGTCCCACACTCTTTGGCTTTTCTGCTGGTGGGCTTTCTTAGGCCTCTTTAGAGTCTCAATAGTAACATTGTTTATTCTGATTGATCAAGCAGTGTGTAGAGTAAAGGAATACTTCACCCACAAATGGAAAATGTGGTCATCATTTACTCAGTCATATGTCCTTCCAAACATGACTGTTTCATCTATGACATAGCACGTGAGTTGATTAAATTACACCACAGGTTAAAATTTTAGTGTCACTTACTCATTTTTATTTGTTATTATCTTTTGTTATTATCACCTAAGTTTTAGGAAACTCACCGAACTATGAAATAACACATATTAAACTATAGGAATTATGTTTGGCTACAAAAATTCAAACCAGATCTAAACTTTGATGTATTTAGCTTCTTCAAAGAATTTGCAAAAATTTACAGTTTTATTAATTAGCTTTTTGAGGCATTAACCATGAGAGGCTTTTAAACAGTATTAGAAAAATCTCATTTATTGCATCTATTTCAGTTTTTAATCATTCTTTTTTGGAATAAGAAATAATATATTTTGTTAAATATGTTGGTAATTTCAAACATTTAAGGTAAAATATTAAGATCATGAGAAGCATTTCACTCAAGTGGTTTTAAACTTTTGTCTGGTAGTGCATCTTCTCACAGGAGGAAAATGTTAGCAGAAGATAATGGCTATAATTTCAGATTATTTCTTTTACAGGCTGTCATATGATGAAATTATTAAATGTGATTGCATAGTATCAAATGAGCAGTATATTGTTTTAAATTTCTTCTGTTATTTTTCACAAAAGAAGTCATGTGGGTTTGGAACATAAGGGTGAATAAATAATGACTGTGTTGTTTTTTGGTGAACTGTTTTTTCCTTTAACATTTGGGTTCAGCGTTAAACAACCTCCTAGCCTGTGTTCACATTCTAATTCAGTTCAAAATATCCTATTATTGAACTTTTGGAAAGCCTTCCTAAAACTCCTTTTAAAATGGTTTGTATAATTGTCAGTAAATTGTTCTCATATCTTATAGATATGAGCCAGCAAGCTGTCAGTTTCTAAGCTGAAGGTGCCAGAAAAATACCTCATGATGAGAGAAGAAGGTTACATTTGATCAGAGCTCTGAAAATAATGCCATATTTTTTTTTATTGTTCAGCCTGTTCAGTGTTGCCCTGGCAACCAACACCCACCATCTGTGCTAAACAGGACCTCCTAACCCTGTCCTCCAATTTCTCACTTTCTGCTCTTTGTTTTTTCTTTTTTTCTTCTTTTTTCTTCCTTCCTTTACATGGGAGTATTTTCCATTCGTTACCCTTTGCACTCGTGTTCAAGAAATCACGCTTGCCTTCTGCAATTTAGAGCGAAAATCCACTTCCTTCTATGGGGGGGCATCAGCTTGTGAATTGATGCAAATGTGTTAAAAACATGGTCCTGATGGCTGGTTGCTGTTCAGCATCTCCCACAGGTGAGCTCATAGGTGTCCAACAAGCTGTGAACTGCGAGCTTCTGCCCGGACAGACTCCCATCTAATAACAGGTCTGCCATGCAAGCGTGACTTCAACAGCGCAAACCTCATTTAGCACCATTCAGCCCCAGTGTCCATTACCACACTGTGCAGGTAGCAGATGGAGAATATTAAGCTAATGATTAAATGAAGCAGGCGGAAATTTTTTGATGGTTTCATTTGCTCCAGCAAATGTGGTCAATCATTACTCATTCAGCGTTCAGAATTCTCTTCAAGGTATTGGAATAGCTGGGCATTTGGCACGGTTTCTCATGGCTGCATTTCAGAGCACCAGGTATTATTCTTAAGAGGTTTCGAACCTTGACATTCTCAGGCTGAGAGTCAGAATCTCAAGCAGAGAATCTGGATCTGCAGATCTATTTCAGACTTCACAGCCACAACAAGGGCGAAACCACTTAACCGCCTGACTCATCTTTGAAGGCTCGTAACTCCCATCACATACCTTTCATACAATTCTCACACATGCCCACAGACGCCCATTCATTTCACACTTTTAGAGCTGAGTTTTGTGAAAGCATAAGTTCAGTTGCTCATTTTCACTTGCCTTTTGTCAAAACCATCTCCAGTGCCAAGCTTTGGGTACTGATGATATTAAAGCATGAATTGCCCAGGCAGTCAAATTTGTATGAAACAATTATATTTGCCAAAATAATCACAATTTAAGTTCCAATTTGTATATTCACATTCTAGCCCACAGAATAACATTTCTAATAGATACCACCAATCTAATAGACACCAATCTTGTTAGCATGTGCAAGTTTGTTATAAGAGCTGAATGGTTGTTTTGCTGTGTTTCTCTGTTTCTAATAAAAGTCTGGAATTCTAACCAAATAATCCTGCCCGCATTTGTCCCCTTTCTTCCTCTCAGTGGGGGCCTAACCGGTGTTATATGACTATCAGGGGTCAGTAGGGCATGTGTTTGTGTATGTGTTTGTGTGTGTGAGGGTAAGGTGCAGTTCCCAGGGGCAGCTGAATAAACAGTCCTGCCTTCAGATGCTCCACCGTGTTACTTTTGCAGCCAGGTGCACTATGGGAGAACAGCTTCTGACCTGATCTCAGAAACATGGCAGCTTCTGTATGGGAAGCCAGAAACATCAACCGAACATTGGTGAAGCCTTAAACATGATCCTCTCCATGTCTGGTTGGAATGTGTCAAAAATGATTGTCAGTTACTAACTCCTCAGGCGAGCAACACAACATGATGGTCCATGTGGAAAACAGTCAACAAGACAACAGACATTCACTAGACACCAATCAGATTTTGGAGTTGATGTTCCAGGATGAAGGTTTTGAGAAGAGAACATCTGGCTTTTAGATGCACACCTTCTGTTTTTGTTTTTATGTCTTTGTGGTGACGGGTGGCAGAAGGGTTTATCATTCATTATTTCTTACCATATACTGTATTGTTCTTTTGTTTTGGTCTCTCTGTGGTTAAGGAGTCATTGAGTTGGTAATGAAATCTCATTTTAGGGGGGAAACTTTGTTACCTCAGAGTTTCATAAGTATTTAACTTGGTTAGGAAGCTCAAATGAAGACAGCAGTCTCTTACTTTGTGGTTGAACTTTATGATATGAAGAGCCTAAAAAACTGCAGTTGTCTCTGTGTATAAGGTTTAGCTTTTATGACTGTCGTTGCCATTTGAAAATAATGGTAAAATAGTCCTGAAATATCATTTTTTCTGCATCTCCTCACTGCGTGATGGAGACCTGGAGGCAGATTTTTAATATATCACTCTTTGCTCATTCGGTGAAGAAGGATAGATTAATTTTTAGCTTTTTTAGTGTCTTCTCAGAGGACATATTCAGTAGTCAGCAATGCATAAAACCATGTGGCTTATTAAAAGAAAATCAAGCTATAATCATAAAGTGTCAGAATTTAACTTTTTAATTAAGGGGCAATAATTACTGAAGGCCTACCCAATTAATTATCAGTGGTGAACTTGAGGACACATTTAAAAACATATAGTGTGTTGTCTGTTTATGTGAAATAATAAACATTGATTCAGATAAATTCTCAACAATTCTGGTTGTCTTTAGATTCATATTAACAATAATAGATTCATATCAAAATAACACATACATTTGAAATCTGTCCGGTCCCTGTAATAAATTATTCTGAACGAATGTGTCTGCAGTGGCTGTCAACAACAGTAGATTGTGATGTAATCACTGTCTCAGTTTTTGATTTGTTGGGCGAATTCTCATCACATTCAGTGTTTTCAGCCTTTTTTTCCCTGTGATAAACTACTTCATATTAGCAACACATTGAACAACACTCACCACTGGGACAGTGAAACTGACATCTACAGGTCACAGTGGTATCTGCAGAGGCACAAACCCATAAATCAAGTATTTTTACCCCCACTTTTTAAACATATGGGGATTCTTTTTGTCACTTTTAGTGACATTTTTGCCCTGAATGTTGGTAAAGTTCTGACCCTGTAATCATATATGTTATACTCATGCTGAATAGCTCTATAAATCTTTATAATTGCTTAAGTATGTGGAAGTTTAACAATAGTATCTGTATGCTGGTATAATGGCTTTTTTCTCTTCCATGGGCCTTCCCAATCAGGGAAGACCCCATGTTTAATCTGACACGGTTGCAAATGAGGCATTTAAATGTTTTGTCAGCTGAATGATCCACACAAGCAACACAAGAGTAGAACACAACGAACAGACTGTACTTCCATCCCTAACAGCCTCGTTTTCATTCATGTCATTAAATACGTTGTCTACTCTGACTAAAGTCCATGGGTGCTCAAAACAGCTGTTCCCAGCTGTTGAGCCCACAAAACCATTTAAATAACTGCAAATCAGGAATGTCTTCGAATTCCCAACCAAGCCCCAAAGGCAATTGCATAGAGTCTTTTATCCAGGAGGGAAATGTGTCCCAGTGGGCCGCGTACCACTGTAGCATATTTAGTTCAGGAAAATTAAGATTTCACAGACTGAATGCTAAATGAAACACATTTAAACTGACTTGTTTAAAAAACTCTTTCACCCAACCGCTGATCCTCACACCACATGCCTTTTTCAAACAGTCCAGTACTGAGGTTGCTTGGTTTCCCATCCTCCTCCTTTATTGGGGAAGACGTGGGGTTCTAAACTGAAAAGAGGGGTTTACTAAAATACAGTAATGGTTTCCAGTCCTGTTATTTCCTCTGGTTTTCCAGCTGTTGATCGTATTCACAGTGGAACATTCTTTACCCCACTAGGCCTGTTGTGTTCTGCTGTCCCTGTAGTCCTATTGAAACTCCAGGGTACAGCATCGAGAAGAGGCCAAACCAGAACAGAAGTGTAAACACTTTGAGTTTTGTATTAGCCTGTAAGAGGATGATACATTTGAGAATAGGAAAGATTAATTGTTAATGTTCTGGGCTTGAGGGCTGGTTTGAATAAGCTGGCAGAACCAGGTGCAGGCAGCCAACATATGTGTTAAAGCTGATAATCTCCAGTTGTAATGATGATTTTGGCCTTCACTGGCCTTCAGTTTATAAACGCACACACCGTACACACACACACTGCTTATCTAAGAGTGTGATGTCACAGGGGCCTAAGCTAATAATGTGATGGGCCACTTATGAAATAGGTGTCAGCAGTTGGTGTGTCTGTCCAGACGTCCGACGGAAAGCTGATGAGGAAGTTAATGATTTTTGGAATGCTTGTCTTCCTGCCACCCAGGTCTTCAGGAAACTTTCCCTTTTGTGTTTCAGACATTGCAAGACCACTGCAAGACAGCACGCTTCCAGTCGAGGGCCTTGAGGCTGATGTTTTTCACACTCGACAGGTAACACGATATGTGCGAAACACGTACATGCAGATCATCTAGCGCTGCAGCGAACATGTCAGCTAATTGATACTGCTGAGAGCTGTCAGACTGGAAGCTTGTTCACAGACACAAATAATGTCATACACGTAAATAAGTAAATGGGGAAGGTCTGGAAAGTCTAAACAGAACGATCCCAGCTACTTAAGACATGTGGCATGCCAGGCCTGTTACTGATACTAGCCTAAGGTATGATGGGAATGAGGCAGGACCCCTGATTCAGCGAAAGGGAACGATCCCGCTGCCCTCTGTCTGGTTGTCTTCTCTCTGGATGTCTTTCAGTTAAGGTGTAATATAACTGCCAGCTAAAGCCCCTGGAACTTCCCGTTCAGAACACATCAGCGAATGAACCGGAAAAATGCGAATTGTGCTATGAAAGGCGATTCTTGCTGAAACGCTGGCAGCATCTCACCTTACAGCAAAGATTATACCATAATCAGCCAGTGTGAGGAAACCAGAGATGGCCAACTGTCTGCCTCTTTATTACTGTCTCCAGGGACCCTGACCGCATGTCGTTCCCTGTCCTAGAGTTTATATGCGCTTGAGATAGGAAGTGTTAAAATGTGTCTGTTGCAGGTCTGTAGTATGTCATGCCTGTCTCAACACAAGTTGCCATTAAACACAGGATCATGATACTATGATTGGACTCCCTCTCTCTCCTTCTCTCTCTCTTTCTCTGGCAGTGGTCAAATTAGGGTTTCTGTATTCTATATTAAACTCTTAGATGACTGAAAAGAAAACAAAAAAAAAGGTGTTTAGCTGTTCTTTAGCTTGCCAGGCTGGTCTGTTTTGATAAAGTTAGCTGGGTTTTCTGCCCTTTCCAGCTGGTCAGGCTTCGAGACCAGCTGGCTATTTTTGTTAACCAACAAAACGTTCTCTACTGCTACAACATTTTTTTAAATCCTCATGGATTTAAAAGCCAGAGATGTTCTGTATGGCTATATAATTGTCAAATTTGTTAAACAGGAAAGGAGGGTTAATTTTTCATTGCAAACAGTCATTGGTAAGTGATCTTTTCCAGCAACTTTTGTTTCACATTGTTCTGTTGTTTACAGTGGGTTTAAACTGGGCTTGCTTAAGCACTCACTGCAATGTCTTGTTTTGTTTGTGGTGTCTATGTAAATAGCTGTGATGTAATGTTTTACGTTTATTGTCCTGTCCATTGTGAAATTGTTTTCTTGATGGCACAAATCTTATTGAAGGCTGTATTAGGGACTATTATCATCTGGTCTTTCCAGATCTTCATTGCAATTCCTTTATCTTTTCTCTCTTGCAGAAGACCACCAGAAACCAGTATGAGTAATGAGTATCCAGTGCACCTGTGGGGGCAGGGAACAGGGACCCCGCACAATACCCAAACCCACAGTCAGACTACCACCCCAGTAACCCCCATAGAGAAAATTACCCTCGCCCGTCTGACCTTCAGCCGAGTGACTCAGGGTTCAGTCACCCTCCTCCACAGCAGAGGGGTCCACTTCGACAGGACATGCCACGTTTTCCCACCATTCCACTCAGAGGACCTCCGTACGACACTATGAACCGTGGCGGGTACCGCAACACCAGCCCAGAGCACTTTGCATTCGGAGAGGGCGACACTCGGACACGAGACAGAAAAACCTGATGACGGCCATACCATTTATTTCTGTGTACAGTGTTTATAAAGGAAACACCACTGTGCCAATCATGTGGATATAGACAGGTATTTACATGTTTTTATACTAACAATTTTACTGGATCATATCCTCTGTATTGCTGGCCAAAGCTAGATCGTATAGTTCTAATGTCATTGTGATTGCAAGGAAAATTGACACATAACCCAGCTCCACTTTATAAGCTTTTAAAATGTCCCTCCTTATTTGTGTGACTATGTAAGAACTTCTGTGTATTTGTGTGTGTCAGATCTTAAAGGTGAATAATAATTGGCTGACTTATGACACTGAAGTTCAGAATATTAAAGTATGAGGAACCATTTGGATCAGTTCCACTTTTACTTGCACTGTACAGTACAATCTTTACAGTGAAACTGGAACATACACAGGAATATGTGCGTGACTTCACATAGTTGTATATGAATATGAAGTATATGAGTGTTATGCTAGGTTGAAACACTCCGTATACTTTTCTTAAATCAAGCTTCTCTGAAGTCACTATTTTGACTTGTTTTGACCACCAGTCAACCGCTTTGTGATTCTGCAAACAGTACACTTGAATGTTGAATGTCAAGTTGATATGTAAGTTAATAATGAATGTTTCTTTAAAATTTACAATGCAACATGCTCAGAACCATCCTGCATGTGAAGTTAAATAAACAGAAAGATGAAGAGAATGAGCTTGTTTGTCAGGAAGAGGAAAGGAGGATCCGAAGAACCTCTGACACAGAGGAAGGATGAGAGAGAGGCAGGTCTTTACACCATGTGTCTTCCTGGGCTTGTGCAGTTCCCACCTGATTCCTCACCCGTTTTAACAGGTTGAAAAAGCTATCAGACACATTAACCTACAGAAGGTCAATGTTTTGGGAATTTGGGAATGTTTGTTTTGCTTGTTTAAGAGGGAAGGGGTTGGAACTTCATGTTTTGTACTCAATTGTTTGTTTTTAAGACATTTATGTACTTTTTGATAGTATTTCACTCCTGTTTAATGACTCATATTTTTGGTACAAAAGACTCCGTCTTTAGAGTATTATTAAGTATTATTGACCTTAGTATTCAATAAGCGTTTTAAACACGTATCTTTTACAAAACAAAAAGATTTGTGCACTTAGTATTGCTGCAGACATTAATACTATGACAAGAATTGTCTTTTATATAACAAATTTTCAATAAAAATGCATTTGAAACAAGTGCCTGTTTGACTTTTTTAATCTCTGCGTAGAGAATTAATAAACTGTATGAACGTCCTACAGTCCGCGGTTAACATTTTTAATTTAAATTCATATCACAACCGCCTGATACCTGCATGTGTGATAATAGATGCCTGCAAATTAACACAGTAGTAATTATCAATTAGGATGAAGAGGTGATATGCATCTGTGATTATGGCCTAATTTCTAAATTTGAGATGAAATTTTAGGCTGTTGGAGACAGAAGAGAAGAGTTGCATGTGATAATTATAAAGGTCGTACACCACATTATCTGCTGTGGATTAATTAGAGCTGTGTGTAGAGGAGGAATGCTGGGGGAGACATTAGTAGATATAACAGCATTTGTTAAAGCTGCACTGTGTAATTTCTGCCCCGCTAGCATCGCCAAACACAGTAACAAAAACCAATAGCTGTTTTCAAACTGGTTTCTTAAACAATGACATTTCGCTACCTTAGAATTATATGGTTCTATCTGCATTTTGACCAGTTTTGAGATATTGAGGTTTAAAGTTTTTGCATTCCATTGTAAATACCAAAACTGAACTGTTTTTCAAATTAAACACCCAAAATGCATTTTTTATAAATAAAAGACCTTTAATAGTGTCAATAAGTTTTATTAGAGTAACAATATGTCAATAACTTAATTTTGCCAAAAATGTCAGATAGAACCTTATAATTCTAAGGTAGCGATTTGGTCCCGCCCCAAACTCAGTTATTGGTTGAGCCAGAATTGGGCCACTTGCACAAACAGGAAAGTGTTTTAAACCACTACAGAGCCAAATCGTTGTTGTTTTAAGTAGTATAAGATTACTTATAAGAAGTTGGAAAAGGTGAATGTAACATGCCTGCATAGCGGTTCTGAATCATTCACCACAAACATTTTATAGTCTGCAGCACTTAACAGTATTAAGCATAATCTGTCGTTGATTTCTAGGGAATGAACCTGCAACATTCTGGTTACTGGTTTGGATCTTTATACAACGTTGTCTTTGTACAACATTATAGCTTCTTTCATGGCCCCTTTTTACTCATGTTGATTGGCAGCTAATTATATTCTATTTTTCAATATTCTACTGTATTTTATGCCCTATGACTTATCATTCCAGTTATAGTTTGTGTTTCTCTGTATCTTTATTCATTCAATCATTTATTTTTTGTGTACGGATGGCTCATTCCTCTCACAGGCAGAGAGTACACAGCCATAATTGCTCAGACGTTTGGCTCTCCCAGAATTCATCTGGGATGTGTAATTATTAAAAGTTATTATTAGGCAAAGTTTTAATTAGCATTTGAGGCCATGGTAATTATACATTTTCATTTAGCGCGGCTGCACGCGCTGTCACTGCTGACGGGGGAGGGAGTGGTGGGATCCGAGGTGCTTGTTTCGGAGGTGAAGTGTCTCCTATAGAGCTGCTGAAAGGGTCTTAAACAGAGGGCTCAAATTATCATGCTGTCATTCACACCACACGTTCAGTGACTCACGGATCATTTCCTTAACACGAGTCATTAATTTGATACTCAATTAATTTGATCAATTAAAAGGACAGGTGATTAAGCTTAGAAAAGCTTTATTTTTTATTAAGTTCTACTCCTCGCTTGTCCTCCTCACTATCTCTCTCTCTTCTACCCTCCCTCATTCAAATTCAATATCAAAAAATCACTAGTTGGAGTATTTGCAACCCAAGCAGTTCTTTGGTTTGCAGATTTTATCTACCAAACCAGCATGAGAGGGAAATTGTGTGGAGAACTGTTGAAATTTGCCAGTGGAGACGTACTTTAAATTGGCGGCAAGTGCCCGAATGTTGTTTTCTTTTTGTATGTGTGTGTGAATGCATGCTGGGAATCTGATTTATGATAGTTGTGACAGACAGTCTGGAGTTGTTTCCTCTCATCCCTCTGTTCGAGCTTTACAGCTTAAAGACGCTCATTTAACATTTCCAGAGCTCTGAGAGAATGTCACCAACGGTTCTTTTGTACTGTAGTTACTGGTGCTTAAAACTTCAAATGTCTTTTGTGAGATTTCAGTAAATACAGATGCTTTCAAATGCCCAAATTACAATGACTTAACACTGATTCTTTAAGAGTGGGACAAAAAAGGCTGTAAAAAATGTAAAAAAAAAAAAAATACATAAAAGTTTTTGTGTTATTATATTACTTTGGAATAATTCAGAGGTGCTTTGGGTTATGGGATTAATATGTGTGGTGTTTGTCACCCAGAAAATATCAGCACAATTAAATGGTACAATCAAACACTACAAAATTTACCAGAAAAGGTGAAACATTGAAACAGAATGTTCAGAATGAAGACTTTAAATGTGTTTGCATGATTTTTAAACTGTAAAACAGCTTATAAAACAAACATATTTTAATGAATCTCTTAATTGTGACAGGACATAGTTATGTTTCTTTAAATTATAAATATTTTCTTATGTTTAATATATTTTTATATATGAAGTATTGATATAGTTATGATGTTTTAGGGGTAGTTTTAGAGTAGTATAATTTTGACAGAATAAATTTAGGATCAA
>JAZGTK010010813.1:0-16106 GCA_036877625.1 Ambastaia sidthimunki | reverse complement strand
TATGAGTTAACTAAACCCATCACAAGACCTTTTCCCAGATTCACAACAGTTGTAATAACCAAGCTTTCTGTCTGACCACATGAGAAATAAAACCTTCCTGTTCATATCTTCACAGCAGAAGTTTGTAGATCAACACCAGATTAATCACATCAATGTAACTGACAAACACATACAAACATTTCCAAAAGCATCAGCAATCTGACACTCATCATTAACATACAGATTCATTATCAGTTCCAGACGTATAGACAACAAAACTTTTAATAATGTCAATGATTTCAAGTTGCTGGTGTACATTCAAGTATGAATATGAGTCAAAGCTCTACAACAGTATTGAAGTGTTTAACTAATCATCTGTCTATAACGCAACAATACTGTTATAAACGTGAGTCGTTAAGTGTCTTTATATCAAACATGATTTTTCACATTTCTGATCTGATCTTGTCACTTTGGTGTCTTTATTCAATTACAATAGACAATAATCTGCAGTCGTGCTAAATCAATACGTTCATAACGCAGCTGTCACATTCATGCAGAGAAACTCATTACAATGAAAGACAGCGCAGACAAGACAACTGCCAAAACAGCCCAAAACAAGCACAGAGATGCAGGAAGATCACAGCAGCTTCTGAGCATCACATACAGACTTCATCCTCACATCACATGCGTTCATTCACTCACCACGGGTCGAACTCGTGAATGATGCTTTCAAAGCGAATAACCGCGAACAGTCGCGAGCTGAATCCTGCCAGCCAGGCCAGGAAGAGGATGATGAAGGACAGCAACGACTGCCAGCCCGCCGGCTGCGTCAAGCCCCCTGACAGGCCGCCGCCGCCGCATCCGCCCGGGGAGTTGGACCGCCCGTTGCCCGAGACCGAACCCGCGGCGCTGGGACTCGCTTTGTGCTTCCAGGCGGAGGCGGTGTGGTGCTCCGCCATGATCGTGGAGGATTCGGGTTAGGACAGCCACCAACCCGCTCCCTCCTCTGAGGCAATATTCCGGGTTTTATCCCAGCTGCGGTCGCTCGTCTTTTATAACTACGGCTGTGTTTATTTGCAGTAGATGGGCGACATGTTAACCGGCGGGTGTCACCGGGCGCGTGAGATCCGGTGTGGCGGGTAACAGGGCGGATCTGCGCGACACAGCAGCACAATCTTCCGCCCCTCACCGCGAGACAAGTACAACACAACCAGCCGCACGCGGAACCACTGCAGCCAATCCGCTACGAGCGGAGGACCGACGGAGCCAATGAAATCACACACCGCCTGCGCCGTTGACAAACACAAACGGAAGACGTTGGCCGGGGATTGGCCAATCACGTGAAAGATGTAAGAGTCTTTCGAGCCAATCAGCGTGGAGGAAGGTCCCCGCCTTGTAGCGCGATAGACCAATGAAATAAATGAGTGTTTGCGGATTATTCTCGTGATGTCAAGCGACAGATTTCACATCACGATATAAAGCAAATTATGTTCAAATAAAGAATTATTTTAAATACTACATTCAAATAAAGTTTTTAGAGCATGCACGTGCATTAAAACTACATAAATGAAGATGAAACAGTTTTGCTTTAAAATGCTTTAATAGTTTCTGTTAGATAGTGTCTGTATGTTTGTATTTGATATTAAAAACTATTGTCTGAGCTATTTATCAGTTAACAATTTCAGGTTGTTTAAGTAACAAAAACGTAAAATTTGAATGTTCTGGGAACGTACAAAACGTTGTATTAACGTTATAGTATTGCTTGGTAATAAGAACGTTATTTTTTTATTCTGTAACGTTTTCAAAACGTTCTACTAACAACATAAGAAAAATGGTCTTGATATATAACATTAAGTAGCAGTATAATATGTATATATTGTGTACACTCCTCTCTCTAAAGCAGCTTATCTCTGATACACACAGTATGTGTAATTCATGTCAATTCTTGAGCAAAGGTACAGATATAACCTACAGGACACCTGATATAAAGTGAATTTCTTTTCTTTGATCAGTATTCAGTATTCAGTTTCTCTAGTATTCTCCTGTACTGACTCTAACACAGGATCCCATTTCTAACCACTGAACCAGTCTACAATGACATGACAGGAACTGATTAAAACCAGCACTTAAAAATCCCACAGTTAATTCATACAACCTTTCTAATGTCATGTGCACAAGATGAAAATTTCCCACATCTGCTCATTACTCATAGTAAAAATATCCTCTTATATGCAGACATTTGTACGTTTTGGTGGTTAAAAACGCTGTTAACATATTAAGTTGATATTTCAATTATTAGCACAATTCTGTTTTAAGCTTATCACTGTTTGATGTTGACTGCATGAGATGTAGTGTTTTAGAAACAATCCTTTAATGTAACAGCCTGTGAGTTTTAAAATAAGACACACGTTTGTTTTTAATTAAACTAAACACAGTTTAAGTAAATGCTAGCCTGTCTGTTTTCACAATGTTATTCATCATTAGGAATGTGTTAATAATGGTGCAGTGAAAAATCAATAGATGCATTTAAAGCTATTGATTTTTGTCTCTTTCTGCTGGACATCTAGAAAGGAAAACCATCACAGAACTCCAACAGATGTTAGGAATGTTCTTCTTAAGTGTTTAGATATAACAAGCGCTGTTTAGAATCCACATTTATTATTTAGATTTTAATATGAAAAATCAATATGGACAAATCAAACCACAAATAACAATTTTACAGACGTGAGATGTTGAGCTCGTCTGCTCTGAAAGACTCATGATGTACCTCTACTGACACCTATAGGTATCATGTAGCCAGTGCACCCGAAATACCCATTAAAATTCAAGTTTTGTTGTCCTGTCATGTTATTGCCATTATATATAAGCGACAAAAACATATAGCATTCTTAAACAAAGGCACATCTGTTATCAGATCTCGGTTATTAAGTTACTGCTGGATGAAATTCACTCTCTGGGGCATGTGGACAGACGGCAGTTTATTTTCTGAGAGTAGATGTTTCTGGCCCAACATTACATAAGTACTGGTGTCATAAACAATTGAGTTTAGAGGGCAGCCATTTGATTAAATGCTATTAAATTTGCTCTGATTATGTGGGTCAGTGACTTGCACAGGGTGCAGAATAAAGCTACACAATGAAAGACAACTAATTATAAGATTTCTGAACAGCATCAATTTTTGTACAAAAGTAGCTAACGTGAACTCAACAAAGAGTGAACTAAAGTAATTTTTATTTACTTAATCTTATTTACTTACTATATCCCAAAAAAATGTTGCTTAAAAAACGTGACTTTATGAAAATTACTAGAACACTTGCGGATTCCAAAACGTGTCTGAAAGGCTTTTATCTGTGGTCTCGTAAATCCTATTTTTGGTGGATTATTTTTAGATATTTTAGTACTCAGGCTATTTAAAGACAACTTTAGACTAAACTGTTTACTCTACCTAACTGCACTATGGTTTCCTCTGGTCAGTTTAGCTCTTTTGAGAATGATGAAAGCCTGGGACYATAAATCTYATTCYGAGATCAGTGCAATGCAGATTTATTTATAAAACTTCTTCCCCACTGATACAATTTATTCTCATCTAGTTATTTCACCCCAGACGTTTCAGTGGTGAAAGACTGGAGAATAGTCTAGTCCCGGTGAGAGTGGAGTAACTCTTCATATATCATTCATATATAAAAACATAAGCTTAAACAGCCAAGGCAGAATGCACCAAAAAATGGGCATGTATGACTGACTATAAACATGACCAGTCTGAGGGGCTGATTTGTTTTATTTGTGTTAAAACATCTAAGGGTGTTTTTGATGTATTATTGCAGCATAAACCCTCAGGCTAACGTACAGAACTGCGTGTGATTTTGAAAACATGATGATTCTCTGTTGTTTCTCACAACAGTAAAATAACAGTTTTTTTTAGACTCACTGACAACACTGTTGCAACAAACAACAACTTTCAGGTAATACCTGCTTGTCAATTATCTTCCATATTGAAAAGAAATGTACAAATGCTTCTGGATAAAAGCCTAAAACACAGTGAAGTATTCCACCGGTAATCTATAGAATAAACTCAAATACAACAACATACAAGCTGTAAATTTAAAAAGAAAAAATGTGAATAATTGTTAGTGTCAGTACTGTACAGAAATGTATTTTAATGATTAAAATGTACAATATATTACACAAAAAAGCAAAAGAGACAATACTTAGTCAATAGGATGTGTACACATTTAGAGGCACTTTAAAATACTGATTTTTTTTTTTTTAATTATGCACAGCATTTTCTCGCCTTTTTGGCTCTCTGAATAGTTTGAGCTGATGTTTATTTCAGAGAAAGTATTTCTAATACACTTATTCTCTTTGTCCTAAAAAATACAATAAACTTCTTGGTAAAAGCAATACATAATACACACTCACTGTTAAACACACATTCACATAACATCCACACACACACACACACACACACGCGCGCGCACACACATACACACACGCGCGCGCACACACACACACACACAAACACACAAACCTCTTCCATTAACACAATTTAGACAATCCTGAATTGATCTGTAAAAATATTTTCTTACAATCTCCTATGAACAGATAAAGTTCGGGCAACATATTTTCCTGATTATATTTGGCTCTTGGTCAGCTCAGTGTGAGCTCTGCATAGGAAATCTGATAAAGTGCATAAAATATCTGGTTATGAAATAAAGCTTTATGAAGAGATCAAAGCCCCTCCACCTCACTGCAGAATCCACACGTTCAGTTTCTGCTGTTCCTGAGGAACGTTCTCAGCAGATAGAGATGATGCTCGCTGGAGCTCTGAACCTCCTGACTCATCTCGTCTCTTATTTGTCGGCGCTCACAGAACAATCTTCTGGAAACTTGTCTTCAGAGCTGCTGCAGGTGGACAGCGTGTCGAGGTCGTCATCCATCTCTTTTAAGCGCTCAGCAACGCACTGCGCTGTGAGCCGGGCCTCTGGGTCATGATCCCAACACTCACTGATGGTGGCACACACCATAGCAACACCCTGAAGAGTAAGAAGTGTGTGTTTGTGTGAAGTCTTCCACTATAAGAGTGTTTGTTTTAGTGGTATTATAGTTTCTGAAAATCTACCTTCTTGAAGATGAGGTGGAAAGTCTAGTTCCACCTCTAATAAACTAACATCTAATCCATTGTCATAATACTGAAGACAGCTGCAACCTCTGGTTCACACAGACTTGAAGCTATTGGTGACAATATTGTTTTGGCTTTTATAAACATGCATTTATGAATTTGTGTTCCTCTACCTGGTGCTTCATCCAGTTGTTGGGGATCTCTGGTCGACCCCTGTCTCGCAGAACGCTGTCTTTCATGCTCTCCACACAGGGCTGCTCTCGGACTTTAGATCCAAACGGAGGTTCATAGTCCTTCACATCTGTGAATACAAACACAACCATCACACACTGAACCACAAACCTTCTAAGACTTCAAGCATTAATGACTAAGTGGAGAATCAGTAGAGCACTTTAAGAGATATTTGGTTGTAACTGAATTAATAAACTGAACTGAGATTCAGTGAGGCTGAAAAACCCACAGCTGGAATCAGACAACATAAAACACGACATTTCATACGTGTATTTTTTTCTGTCTGGTACAGGAACTAAACTGTAAATGCAGCAAGCATAGAGAAAACGAAATCAGATAATCGGCTGGAATATCAACACTGAACAATAATTAGTTTGAGCTTGTGAACTTGTGAAAGCTCTGTGTAGCTGCAGAGACCCCCCCTACACACACACAATCGTACAAACATATAATCAATCAATCAAACAAACACACACACTTGACCAGGGCCAGCCATAGATAAAACACACATTAAATCCTCCAGAGTTTCGCAGATGAATTAAAATAGTGAAAAGCCAAAATAAAATCCATAACACAAATGACTTGTTCTGGGTTAGAGTGTCTGGCACAGCTGTCTGCCGCTCTGGGCCCACAGAGGGGGGTTTGGCCAGCATGCTGCCCAGGAGAGTGAGGATCCTGTTTTTGACAAGTGGACTTCCTGTTTCAGCTCTTAAGCAAAATAGTGCTGCCCCTGAGGTGCTATTTATCCTCAATGGCCTGAACTTGGGCCTAATCTGACTGTGGTAAAATGGGCCAATTCTCATTCTCACATCTATCTGCATGACGTTTATCCATGAGGATGTATTTAAAGCTCTACCAGTTAAGCTCAAGGACTTTTTCTTTTTGGCTGACAACATCATTTTGTGCTTTGCTCCACTACTCTAGACCACACCCCTCCTATGACTCCACCCCAGACCACACCCCTCATATATGACCTCAGTGCCACGAACGGCTGATTGCTGTAGACAGACTCAAACACCATTTGGAATGTTTCCACCCTCCCTCAACAGAACCGCTCACAGCTCAGCAGAAACGAGACAGTCTGGCTGAAAACAACTCCAGCTTTGCAGATAAGATCCAAACGCTGTGATGGGGAGAATCCTGCATCATTATCAAGCACAGAGGGGCAGGCCGGGGCATGTGGGTTCTGCTGAACCACACAACATCCACATGCAAATACAAACACACTTATAATCACCCAAAGAAATTAAAATAAGCAAATGACACACCACACCTCAGACTCTAGAAATGTCATTAAACTAAACAGAAGCCTTTTTCAGCTGCCCAAAACCTCAGTTACATATATTTAGTATAAAGCAATCATATATCATACAATCCTACAAAACATTATTTCCCTCTTTCCTCACTCAATTTTCTCATGCATTCCAGTTTTAACGGTGCTCAACACCTGATTCCAGTTCTGATCCTGTATTATATTATATTCTGGAAATACTTTCAGGTCAAAAGGCAAACAACAAACAATACTAAACTATCTTTACCTTGATCTGTAAATCTACAGAAAACAGCCAGACAGTGAATCGTTTGTTATGAATTGTTAAAATATTGTCCAGGGTGCTGTGGGTCCCGAATTTTTAAAAAATTAAAAATGTTCCTATAACCAAGCAAAAGTTAATACAACGTCTACAAAAACTCAATATTTTGAACATTACTAGAACATTCAAAATAACACTTCAATTAAGTAACAAAAATATAAAAAATTTTAAGCAAATACACAACCTTAAAAAAAAACTGGAAACAATTACACAACAATGGTGGCAAATATCCACACAAAATCTGACAGAGTAAGACTATCTTCATCTCTCCTTGTGGGACAATTATAGGATGAATGGAGAAGGAACAGCTTTGTCTCGAGTTTACCAGCCATATTAATCTGCCAACACAAATGACTTCTGGCTTCACTGAAAGGCAGAAATAGTTGTTGACACCGTTGGTGAGATCCGGCTGTGTGATGGTTCTTGAACTCACCTCCGATGGCATTACACCTGGAGGTCATCTCCCACAGCACCAGCGCCATGGAGTAGACGTCTGTCTGCTTGAAGGACTCAATGTTCTCCAGATTGATTCTTGATTCTAGTACCTCTGGGGCCATGTACCTGGCAGTACCCACCTGAGAGCACAACGTTCAGAGAGCATAAAACAAACGATCACACAGACAAACCAAAACAAGTCATGATAAATCAAACAACCTCACTTTAGCCTAAACTCAGATGTTTCAGGGTGACTGACAGGGAAAATGTTGAGGTACATTAAAGGTTCTCTGAGGCTACAGAACACAGTCAGGTGACTGTCTGCCGGTTCATCACTGATTCACACTGAATCATAAACCTGCACAGACAGGCTGAACAAACGTCTCACATGCATATAAACCTACACGAGACTGAGGGAATGATGACACACAACTGAGAACTTCCTGCATTTTACATTTAAGCATCTGACAGATGATTTAATCAAACTGACTTGCATTCAACATATATATTATTTCAGTATGTGTCAGTATTCAGTATCAGTATGTTTCCCGGGATTCAAACCTACAACTTTTGTGCTGCCAACACAAATGCTCTACCAGTTAAGCTATAGTAACGCAGGACACTGAAAATCTATGAAATAATAAGTATAATAAAAACAATAAAAAGGGAAATTTTCCAAAGGTGGAAATTCTTAATTTAAAATTTTGGTTTAACCAAAACCAAAGCATAATTATATTAAAGGCAGGGCAGACGATCTTTTCCTGAAACATTTTTTGTTATGATGTTTGAAAGTTCACATCCTGACAGAATCACTAAGCAAAGTGATATAAATATATTTTTATAAATATTTTTTATTAATATCTTTTTGTAGTTATAACCAATATTTGCATTTTGCAGACAGACTAAGGCTGAGGTATTTCCCATAATGCAATGTGTCTGTCTGGCCCACATCTGGGAATGCGTTTTTCTGTTCCCTGCTGCTACGTTCTACACACTCATGTGAAGATTAAATACTGATGCAGGCCTCACCTGTCCACTGTTGGCCAAGTCATCCACAGACAGAGAGTTATCCAGACGAAGACCAAGCCCAAAATCACAGAGACAACAGGTGAGGTCACTCTTCACCAGGATGTTTGAGCTCTTCAGATCTCGGTGGACGATGGGCACTTTGGGCCTCCCACAGGGGGTGTGGTCACTGTGCAAGTGAGCCACGCCCTGTGCTAATGACCCCCCGAGGCGTCGCAGGTCCTCCCAGCTGATGAGGTTTCGTGTCAGGTACTCCTGGAGGTTCCCACCCGGGTGGTAGGCTGTGATCAGCCAGTACTGTTTCTCCACCTTCCTCTCCTCAGCTGTCAGGAAGTGCAGAATGTTCTCATGTTTTAAATCAATGTCAGAGAAGATCTCCTTCTCGTTTTTCCAGGACGCGTACTCTTCATAGGAGAAGATCTTCACAGCTACGGTCTCAAACTGTTCAGAGGGGCTCTGTCTGAGCTTGGCTTTGTAGACCTCTGCGAATCGGCCCTTGCCCACTTGCAGGTCCAGCTCAATGGGCAGAGGTTCTGTGTTGTGATTGAGGTTGTTGGCATGCGTGGAGCTACTATCTGAACGGTCATCGTCCATGATGATGGCACAAGCATCACTGCAGTCTAGGCCCTTGCGTTTGGACGGCTTTTTGGTCTTCCACTTGTCAAGTTTGCGATGGCAGAAAATGCGATACCAGTAGAAAGAGGCGATGACCAGCACAGCCAGAACCAGCAGAGGCAGCAAATCAACCAGGATCACCAGCAAAACCTGATTACTAGTTGGGTCTGGAGGGTTTACTGCTGAAGAAACAAAAACGGAACAATGCAGATCTTTACAAAAACCTCCAAATACAGTTTAATGCAAATACATACAGCATACATAACTACAGCTGTACCCGTGTGTTCTTAAACACAATTCCAGCTTTTAACACTTTAATTCAGCACAGTGCACCTGTTTTTGCTCTTAAACATCAGCTAACGTTCTCTTAAAGTTCACTCAAAATAATTATAAAACGTTCTTGCAGTTATGTTAGTAGAATCCTTTTTTAACGTTTTATCACAAAAACATTATTCTTAAATTGTTAGTGGAATTTTTACAGAAGTTACAGAATTAAAAGAAACGTTTGAATAACCTTTTTTAAACCAAGAAATGCTCAAAACTTGTTGCTAGAACATTAACGTTTCAGTTACTTAATGGAAACATTCTTACAACTTTAAATTGTTATCTGGCGAGTGTGCAGAGCTTGTGCAGCATGACTCAGTGTTCAGACAGTCACCTGCTGCAGTGCGTGTCTGAAGACCAGAGAGCAGCTTCAGTCCAGACACACGTGTAACTGTCACTGTGTCGCCTGTCTGCATTCTCCCATCACAGACGCGTCTTATCCAGACAGACGCACAAAAGCAGAAATGGACACACAACACTGAAAATACCAATAAAAGCAGCTGTACTGCAAACAGAACGAGCAGTAAACACACACAGCTGCTGCACAGAGAACTCAACCGCTTTCCAAAAAACACTACAAAAGCCAAAAAAAACACTACAAACGCATGAAATCACCTGCTTTTTCCAGCCATATAAAACAGGAGGCCAGACACACTGTGGCAGGCCATGACATTATCAGCCAATAGAAAACAGTCTTCCTCAGGCTCTGTGGTTGGATCTTCTGAACCAAAAGAATTAAAAGGATTAAGTTTGGCCTGAATCATCCAGCGGTTGGGAGAAGAAATCAATAGCAGGTTTCTCGTTTGCTAAAGCTAGCATTACAATTACTAGCGTTCCCATTTAAGGTTAATGGATCTAAAGTAATAAACTTGTGCGTGACTATCCTACAGACATCAGTTATCTTAATTCATGTGGTTTTTGAGAGAGGTGTTATTAACTTTCTAAGCCATCAGACTCCTTAACAACAGCATAGCCACACCCTGACAACCTACCAACACAAGTTCCTCAAAGAAACTTCATGAGGTAACAGAACTCAAGCACAGGAGATGTTCAGATCAAACACTCACACAGGCTAATGCTCTCCATCCTCACGGGCACCAGCGATCAATTTCAGACTGCTTTTAATTCTGACATTTTCAAATGTTATGGGAAAACACATCATGTCCAGCCAGGAAATTACAGTGCTGATTCCCAGATGTACAAATTCTTTTAGTGCTGTGTGTTGTGAGCGCTCAAAACACTGCCAGACAGAGATTGGTACCATGCTCAACATAAGACAGGCCTGTTTCTGTTTGTTTGTTATGGCTACCACTGTTTTACAGCATGGCTCATACCGCAAACAACTCGGACGTTTCTTTTTTCCACTAACACAGGTCTGTCCTGCGTTTGTTTACTGGTTGTGACTCAGACCGGTTTAAGCATTAGACTCTTCAGCATGCCGGTGTTTGTGAACATACAGTTCTATCTCCTGCCCCTCTGAAAATGTTTAAAATCAAAGGATGTATACACATTTTGTGGTTTTGCGTTAGTTGTGCCCTAATAAAGCCATAACAGATTTTTAGATTAAATCCAAAAGATTTTTGTGATAGTTTTGTAGATATGTTCTTTTCACTAAATAAAGTGATTTCTGTACGGGTTAGAAGTTATGAGCAGAACATTACATGAAGGTTTGGGTTGAAAATCAAATTTAAATATAATCTTAAGTCCTTTCTGTGTTCTTCTTTCCATTAAAATAACCTGATAAAACATCAGCTGAGTAAAAACAGAGTCAGACTGGAAATAATCTAGTTAAATGCTCACACACACACACACACACACACACACACAAAAGTTACTTCATTTCACATTGAAGATATTTTGATTATTAAGTATTGTGCATGTTTTTCTATTTAATGTAGGTTTATTAGCTTTTTTTAAAAGACTGATGCAATATTGTAACATATTTCACAGTATTATTCTCCAACAGAGCAAAACTACTGCAGCAAGAGATATTTTATGTAAACAGGAAATCAGGCAAATGAAAGCCATTAAAACATTCATCTGAGTGTGAACTTCATTTTGTGTGATCATTATTTTTTCATGATTAAACCATGAGGCCTCAAAACAAAAGTACAATTGCAGAAAAACTCAGGCAATAACTTCTGACACAGATGTTATCTCTAAATCACCACATTTCAAAGACATCTACACTAACTAGAACATGAGGTTCAGAGGTTAAAGCTTACAGTTACATACAGCTCACAGAGACATTAACAGTATGGTTTGCAGTTTTACACAGAGGCTGCTTACTGGGGTCTTCGTCTAAAACTATACTTTAAAAAACTGCAGAAATTGTTTAGATTCAAACATCTTAGAAGTTTTGTAAAAACTTTACAAAAGTTTTGTACAGAAGTTTTTACAGAAGTTTTGTTTTGTAGTATTTTTGGTCAAGTACTATTAGTAATCAGTCAATTTCCCTCTTTTAATCTTAGCCATCTACTTAAAAGAACCAGTAAGAACTTCCGTTTGTTCCTCTAAAAACCAATCCAGAAAGATTTGAGACAAAAAATGTATTATTATACAATAGCTTCACTATTTTAAGTTTAACTCAACACTTTCCACCTAAAAGCCCACAAGCACTTAAACTGTAAGCAGAACTTTTAACTGGATTTTGACTGTGTAAAACTGCTGTTGCAACCCTCTTCTGAGCTGTATAATGTCACCTGCAGCTGCTCTAATAACTTCATCAGAAATGTTAGTGACTCCAGTTAAACAGAAGTTTATCAGTGTAAACGTGCAGCTCTCAGCCACAGTTAATGTCAAAAAAATGTTTCACTCCGGAAAACAATGCCAGGCATTCCTGGAGGAGTTCTAGTAAGTAAACATGCACTTCCTGCTGTACTTCCCCACACGGACAGGAAACACAGTAAGACAACTCACTCCAACATACTCAACACTACAGCAACAAACACGTCATCAGTGTGACGTTTGTGTGTGTACAGATATAAGTAACATCAGGAGTGTTTGTTAGCACACAGCCAGTGTGTTAACATACACAATCCTGTAATGAAGTTTGCTAACTTTTATTTGAATGACCACATATAGAAACCATATCGCTATGAATATAACAATCCAGTTACAATCATGTGGGCAATGTCTAAAGTTAGCGATGCTAATGTACAGCTTATGAAAAATCTGCATTAATATCATGTATACTTTGTCTAGTCAATATCTTCCTAGTTCTAAAATTTGTTTTTATAAAACTACTTGTGAAAAGCACTATATAAATAAACCTGAAACGTTATTTAAGATCATGCCTAGTGCACACAGCTGCTTGGCCATGTGGTTATAATGTCTCTGCTTCAAGTTACACAGACAGGAAACCTCATTTCTGACATCAGCCGTCCACACAGCCAGAGCCAATAGAAAGTCAGCATTCAACAGGACAGCTGGCCAATAACAACGCAGCTGCTATAGATCGTCACGACACATTCCACAAGCCGGTGCGAAATATTTAGCGTTGTATGCTAATGCAGTCTCCCAGTCTGACTGTTCTTGTGTGGCGAGACCAAGCTTGTATGATCCATTCAAATAAGTGCTGTTCATTTAGTGTTGTGTAGTGTGTACGCTTTAGTATCAGATATGCCCTCTGTCATTGTTCACACACACACTCACAAAACAGTATCTGCAGAGCCCCTGGAAACCTCATGACCACAGAGAAGTGAGCAGGCTGTGTGATGTGACAGCTACTCTCATTTAACGGCCTCTTTTAAAAATACATTCAATCTCACAACTATTGCGTGCTTATTAAAGCTGACATTAGACCAAGGTTAAATGCCAAGCATGTAGGCAAAGGGGTTCAAACCACAACCTTTCAGTTATCAGCAAAACCACTACACCACATCACCATTACTCTCAATAACACAGAACTGAAGGATAGCCAGAGGAGCAGACAGATGAAGAGATGAGGGGACTAACGGCTGGTGAAGATCAGGTGGTCATTGCACTCTTCATCGTTGCAGGCGCAGATGTGAATGGGGCCGGTGTTTGACATCCTCTTCTTCATCTCACACTTGGTGTTGTTGTAGTTCTCCACCATAAGACCATAGAGAAGATCAGAGGCATTGTGACACAACGTCTCAATGGTGTTGTTGCCATCATTCTTTCTCCTGATATTAGGACACACACACACACACAGAATAAGTATCATGACAAAAAGTGAGAAGTACCAAACATGGATGTTCTTTTCACAAACTAGTCCAGAGGTTCACATACCTGCAGAGTTTAGCTCCAACCCTGAAGCTGCTACCCAGCTAACAGAGATTGTTCTCAGAACGTTGGCTAACATAAGTTCTCTCAAAAAAGTTTTTGCAGTAAGGTTGAAACTTTAACATATATAATCTTTAACATAATAAACTTTAACATTATTCTCAAGTAGTAAGTGGAGCATTCAAAAAAGTGATTTGTTTTAAAATGTTTGAATAACCAAGCAATAACATTAATAAAATGTTTAATGTGTTAAAAACATAAACAAGATGTTGACGTTTCTGAACTTTTAAAATGAGAAATTTGTTACATAACGGATACGTTAGGGAAACGTTCCTGCAGCCTGAAATTGTTAGCTGAGTAATCAAGATCTTTGGGAGTGCTAGAATCATGCAGGTAGTTGCTGAAGTAGACTGAAGCTAAACTCTGCAGGTCTGTGGACCTCCAGGAACAGGGAGGAGATTCCTGCAGTAGAGACTTGAGGAGTCCAGACTCAAGGTTCATCTGACAAAAAACCCTGCAAATACTCTTTATAAGCACAATACAGATACATCTGTGAGCAAGATGATTTCTGATAGGAAACAGTTGTTCTGCACTTGGGTACACCAGATGTTTCACTGGATAGCAGATGTAACAGAAGTCACAAACCAGATAGCCACACAGATCTCATCCGGGCTCGTGCAGATGGACGTGATGCTGCAGTTGCTTTCGCAGGTGTTGGTACCGTTACAGGTGGATGGTTCCTCATCACAGAACTTACACAGCTGAGGAAGACGATAGGGACTCTGTATGGGGAACATCCCACCTATGAAACAAAGACAACCAACTCTTAAACTGTGTTTGGCACAAAGATGAACTACAAGGTGCTTCACAATGCCACAGAAAAATGCTTTTAGGCCGTATGGTCCTATAAAGAACCTTTAACATCCACAGAACCTTTCGGTTTCACAAAATGTTCCAGGCAGCTTTCTCTGAAACTAAAGCTGTACAGAATCTAAGATTTATTTTATAAGTTTGATCTTGTTTTGACTGGTTGAGTCATTTGATGGGACAGAAAAATAAAGAGTAACAAATCTGCGTATGTAAGAAACATAAATCTTGCTTCACTTTTAACTCAAAAGTTACACTGAGGCTGTAACAAAAGTTTAAATCTTTATAATGACCCTCTGAAATCTGTCTAAAGATCCCCTGAGCAGCCCTGTTTTGGAAATACAGTTCTAGGAAACCACAAAAGCTAATGAAAAGATAAGACTATGAAACGCTGCCTGCTTCTGATATGAATCTGTTCTCGTGTTATCTGTCAAGCGCTGCCCTGTCTGGACCTGCTTTCCTCTCCAGCACCCATGTGAGGTTTAAGACTCTGACCTGAATGCACTGATGTGATCAAACAGCACAGACACCAAACAAGACTTCAGCTTCAGTGTTCATGACCTCCTACAACTGCAGTGTCAGGTTTACAGCTTTGCTCAGTGTTTGGTTTTTCAACAGCAGTGTTTCGGTTGTGACTGTTCCTGTTTAAACCACATGAGGCTGTTAAACAGATTTAGGTAATGTGTTAGTTTATCTATTCTTTAGTGTACCACACACACACACACACACACCTTCTCTAGTAACCAGAGCTGGCATGACATTTAATGACCCCGTGTTAAAAATCAGGTTTTCAATGTTGTTTATGTCTAAGTGGTGTTTTTAATATGCTTTAAAACAAAAAGTGTTTTCCAGTCAGGTTCCATTTGTAATGCCAAAAAAATATGCCTGCAAAAATCAGTTTACATCTACTGTAGTTTTTAATTTGACTGTGTGTGTGGAGTGAAGCAGATGAGTGCTGTGTGCTTCTGTGGGCCAGCAGGGGGCTCTGCCAGCCACGAGGACACAGACTAATCTGGTCAAATCAGATGCTCCCATCTGAGGTCATGTGACCCCTCTTCTCGTCCCAAGATGTTATTTTTGAGTTCTGGGCTGAGACACACAGTGGCTTTGGTAAACAGAAGCACAGATTCACACCTTCTTCTGGTCTGGGTTGTACACGGCTTCTAAAGGCCTACAAAAGAGCTGAACAGTGCTCAGTTTATCTACAGCACAGCTTAACTGCACAATATTACACACTGAAACATCCGTTACTTCACTGGACAGCGTTGCAGCTAAATCAGAGACGCAGGTCAAAATTTTTTTGTGTTTGTGATGTTGCCAAAATGGCATTTCAAACGTGTTACTTATAAAGATGCCGTTCTGAATAAAAAGAAACTACTTGCAGCAGTTTTCTGCTTTAAACAGGGTTTTATATCAGATTTAAAAAAGGCTTTTTGCAAACATGAAACCAAGATGTTTCTTAAGGTCCTGTTTTTTAAAAGCAGGACCCTGAAGAAATAGAGGTTATGCTGGGCTCGAGTAAGTTGCTTTGGATAAAAGCGTCTGCCAAATGAATAAATGTAAATGAAGCCAAACTGACATTTCTCAGAAAACCAGACCTGACAGCTCAAATAAAATTAAAACAGTAGAAAGTTTGTATCACGGCCCCAAACTACAAACATTTAGACAGA
>JAZGTK010010812.1:0-16107 GCA_036877625.1 Ambastaia sidthimunki | reverse complement strand
TTTATTATATTCTGCTATATGATTATGATATAAACAATGAAGCAGTATATCAGTTAAAGAGGTCTGGAACTTTTAGATTAATTTATTCAATTAGAACAGGCACCCAGAGCAAAACACATTATCATTAATGCTGAGCTTCAACAAAATTAATCTGACATTGTAAAAAGTCATCAACAAATTCAACTTTTAGGATAATGTCTTCTCTAAACCTCCTTGTATATTTCCTGATTGAAAGTTTCTTTTTATTAGACAAAACCTAAAATCAGAGAATATGACCGTCAGGGATGGATTATGGTCAGGGCCAGAATGGTCTTAGACTGTCAGGGTTCCCAACAGTCATTGAACAGAAGAGAACCAGAGCCCTCAGTACACACTACATTGTACAGTAAACTGCCACAAGGGCTTTTAGTTGTTCAGTATTAGCCTTCCTATTTTTTAGTCAAATTGGCTTTATTGCTTAAGGTAGGAAAAGGTTTCTGCCATCTGGGTCAGCAGGAGATGGAGGGTTTGGGTCCTCCTAAGATCTGTCCCTGGTGATTGTTAATACAGTAGCAGAGTGCTTCATAACTGCATGATTCTGAGATGTTGATGGAGATGTTTAATCTGGGATTCATATAACCATCTCTGTATTTATCACTTTACAAAGTAAGAGGTTACAACCAAAATCAATACCTACAGCTCCTCCCTCCCCCATTACACCCCATTAACGTTGAGATGAAGGCTGTTAATGAGACGTGCCAGCTTGGCAACTGTTGCTAGGCTTAGTCTCATAGACAGGTCTGCTCTGATTTCACCCCACAACTGATAAATAAGCCATACTAAAAATGTCAAGCCCCTTCTGCCACCCAGGAGACAATCCCATGATGCCCAGAGAGAGAATTGATTGGGTTCTCGTACTTCAACCATTTCTTTAACCCAGCAAGATCAATGAGAGTTTCTCTGGGCTGTGGCTCCTGTCTGCTCTGGGACTGATTCCTCCACAGCTGTCATTGTGGCATCTTACAGATTGTGCCAAACAGATTGTTCATTAGCACTGAGCTAGTCACCCTGCGCCAGCTTTACCACTATCATTTGCAGTTTTACAATGGAAGGTGTCAGTGGAAGCTGAGACCAATGAAAAACTGAGGCAATGAAAGACAATGTTAAATATAAAGTGGGGTCCAAGAGTCTGAGGCCACGCTGAAAATATGGAATTCAAAATCAAAAATCAAAATAGAATTTAAACAAACAGCGTTTTGGGATTTAGATAAAAGCTAAATTAATTTTTACTACTGGTCTCAAACTGTATATTCCCCACTGTATATTCAGAAAAAAACAAAATATCCTGTCATCCAATCATGCTAATATTATTTAGACACAGCCCACACAGAGAAGCCAACAAGCCTAGACAATGAACATCCTCTCTCTCTCTCTCTCTCTCCTTCTCTCTCTTCTACTCTCATGTGGTCTCCTGTGGCTATGGCAGAGGGCCTGAGTGTGTTGGCAGTGGGTAAAGCAGGAAGAGTCAGGGTCTGAGAGCACTTCAGCAGGATGATGCTGTTGTTCTCCGGTAGGGCTGCAAGCTCGGGGTATAGAATCAGTGCACTCAGCTGTAACCAAGCAACCATTCATTAATGCGGCCGACCCTGCATGGGGTTTCGTGAGTCTCAGTTCAGAGATGTGCACTAGCTGTCTTACAGAGTAGTTAAGAACCAGTGATTACCAAAAACATGTCCCCACAGGAGCGGTGAAAAAAGACTGGCACTGACACTTTCTGTGGAAGACTTCAACATATCAGGACCCTTCAAAGTACTCATTTTAATAATACTAAGAAGTATTATTATTTTTTAAGTCAGTAGTCTTGTCTTCCAGTGTCTTTTTTTAAGTTGATATACTGCATTCCTTAAATATTTGAATAGCTGGCAGGGGTTGATTTTAACAGTTTATTAAGCAGTAGAGCTGGTTATGTAATTATAACTCCATCAGGAAATTGCTGGTGGCTGTTGGGCTTGTCTGAACTCTGTAGTGCATTATGGGAACAACATCCATCCACCCACCCACCCAATTTCTATTCCACTTATCCTATGTAGGGTTGCAGAGAGTGCTACAGCTTATCCCAGCATATCTTGGGCCATAGGCAAGGAAGCACTCTAGACAGACAGGAAATACAAAAGTAAAAAAGTAACCAAAACCTAAACCTTATCCAAACTCAAACCTTAACCTAGCCATGTTGAAGGGGAACAGGGCCAGTTCACACAGGTGTGCCACATAGGTGGCCTTATTGAACTTTTAATCTGAAAAACTCTCTTGGTTCCAACACTCAACCTTTACATTGTTGAAAGCATCTGAAGTCTGCTTGAATTATTAATGCATGCCCTTGGGCATATTCCCAAGATGGACCAAAGAAGCTGCATTAAGGATGCATTGGAAGCCCGGAACGTAGTGAGCCAGAACATACTTTACATAGAGGAGGCTACTGTAGGATAGCATAAGAGATGTCATGAGAGAAGATATAGGGAATAAAAATGAGTTGAGGAAAGAGTGGAGAAGAAGAAACTGAAGATGGAAAAAACAGAGAGACGAGGAGGGAATTAATCTTATTGGCTACTTGCAGAATATCAAAATAAAAGACCAATAAAATCCCAGCCCAGCATGGGACTGAATTTAATACATTCTGAAAGTTTACTGAAGAAATAAGTCTGTACAGTTCAGATGAATTGAAAATTAGCTTGGTTGAGCTCCACAGAACCAAGAAGATTTATAACCCAATAGTTTACTGTATGCAAATGTCAATGAGGTATTCCAGTTTGACCCAAAATAAATTAAAGGTTACAAAACTTTTTTTAAATTTTCTTAAAAGTTACACAATAAAAATAAATACTAGGTAGGTAGAAAATAGACAGAAATAAAATAGAAGATATGCAAGTGGATATCTGTTATCTGTCTATTATGATATGACTATAAGTATTTTTTTATGTCTCCACTGACAAATTGATTCAGACAGAATTGCTTAAGCAACGCAATGCAAGCGTGGTCCCGTTACTTTTACTGTTACGTGTCCTGTTTACGCTCATGTTCGCTCTAGCGCAAAATCCCACGTTTATATAGGATCCAACGTGCACTTGCGTTGTGTTTTAAATTCTGCTCTGGTGCGTGAAATTCAGCTTGCGCAGGCGGAAGCGTTTGGGTTCACATAGTTGCGTTAACGTGGGTTATTGCTCGGCTTTTCCTTTCATCTGCCAGGCTAACAGATATAAACAGTAACCGGTGAGCAGTGGAGACGGACACAACAAAACGACCCCCGTGACCAACGAGGTAAGCAGGTGCCCTTTGAAACAAGTTCACAACAGGTGCCAAAGCACATCGATGCATGTCACGTCAACACATGTCAACAAGCAGATGTGAATGTTGTAGCTACTAAGCAAAGAAATTCGTATTTATGAGCGATGACGTGCATTAAATTGATTTTGATCAATTAACAAAATGACGCACTAAGCAATTTCATGTTGTTTTTTTTAATCTTTTATGACTTTGCAATATTTAATTTTAAATAGTAGTGTAGAGTAGTGTTTAGATTTTAAATTTGTATGCCCGTCATTTATGATTTACTGTGTGTATTTACGCTTCTACAGAGAATGATGGGAAATGTAGTTTGCTCGCTCGAGCCTGCTCACAAACCGGCTTAATGCTCATACTAACAGTAGATGCATTGCGTACAAACTCCATTTTACTTATTTTAAATAGATAATTCCAACATAATTTGAACGCACAATGAGCTGGACTATAACTGGCATGTTGATGTAAATGGTATCAAATGCTATTATAAGTTTGACAGAATTCTTGATTACTTAATAAGCTAAGCATAAATAACATAATATATCGATATATTGAAAAACAGTGTTCATTTTAAATACTTACAATGGCTGCCGACTTATTTTATTTTATTGCCATTTAAATTGTAAAGCAAGAGGGACATGATTTGATATTTTAATGAGATGTACAGACTAAAAAACCCTGTATGAATTATTCATAAAATTTTCTTTTCAAGAATTACATATACTTGGAAATGTCTTATAGACATTTACATGCCGATGTAAATGCATGTATTATTACAACAGAAAAGTTAATGTTATTGTTTAAGAAAGGCTTGTTTTATTGCTCAATTGTTATTTGATTGATGGTGTTAATATGTGCTAATGTAGTGAGCTGTGCTGATGGACGCTTGAATGAGGTCCCTCATATTGACAGCTTGTACTCACTTTTATGAAATGTGAATAAGCAGATTTATGTGTCGAGCAATTATTTTGATTAGTTTGATTATTTGTACTTTACAGATTGCGGTTCATTTGTAATGCCATCCTAGTACATCAGTTGCTGGAATAACCCAGCTACCAATTTTAGGTTGTAAGAACATTTCCTTAAGTAACAAAAATGTTAAAAATGTTATTTTGAAGGTTCTAGGAACGTTCGAAATGTCCCGTTTTTTAAATGATGTATTGATGTTATTGCTTGGTTAAAAGAACCAATTTTAATGTTCTGTAACAACCTAAAAATAACATTTTTGATATATGATACATAACGTTAAAAAAGGTTATTCTAACAGTAATGCAGAAATGTTTTGAGTAACATTAAAATAACTTTTCGAGAACGTTAGCCAATATTCTGAGAACATTGCTTGTTAGCAGAGAAACTAAAGCCATCTAGGATTTAGTAGTTTTTGTCAAGGTTGGTGATAGAATTTTAAGTATCTTCTGAGGAATTAAATCAGTTTTTTGCTACAGTGCCAAAGGCAAGTGAATTTATTGACATTAAACATTTCCTATGGGCCATAAGAGTGCATTCTTTTATTAATATATACAGCACCAGAGTTAATACATACAGTATGATCTCTGATGCTCTATAGGAGATGCAAGCTCAAGTAAATCATCCCTGGGACTGAAGAGTTTTACCTGAAAGGTGCTATAAAACACATCACAGTTATCACAGGTGCTTTTTGAGGTAGTGATAAATTGCTCTCAGATTTATCACAGTCCCACTTAAGTTTGATGTGGGTTCGTGTAATGTATTGCAGCATATATCACATTTTTGATAGGAGGCCGGGGAGTTCAGTAACATGAGATGCGCTGTAATGGCATCAGTTTAACCAATCAAAATTAGCTGTTGGGTGATGTTACTGTCATACATACCAGCCTCACCCCCACCCCTGAAGTGCCAGTATGCAAAACCATGTAAAAGTGTGAAGAGATTCAAACGAATGGTTGGTAGGTGGCGGTTAGGTTTGCCATGGTAAATTAATGTGTAAAATATGAATATGTAAGTTAAAATTAAAAATGTTATGTTTCTGTTAGTGGTACTTCACTGGAATTCTTTATACTTGACAGTAATTTACATATTTTAGGAGTAAGTATGGATTTACATAAAACTGTGTGTTGTTTGTGTGTGTGAATGGATGTGAATAATTGTATTGTATCCTGAGGGTTGTGGAGTGCTATGACTTTTAAAATGCCTGTGTGTTTTTCAGTCTGAATGTGGAAGACACACATTCAAGAAAATTAGATGTAAAACAGAAATTGGTTTTGTTTGAGGCAAAGACATGGATAACAGGTTAACCTTGTCATGTATTTAACTGCTAGAAGCATTTGTCTTTAAATATGTGTCTATGTGTTATATCAGCATAAGGGCTATAGTACAGCAGACTGCTGCCTGGTGGCCTTCTCTGCAGATTTAATGAGGTTTAATCATTCCCAAATTACCTGTCCATTGTCACTGTCCTATACACCAACTGACCATATATCAAATATATTATCCATCACTAATTTACAGCAGAGAAAACGCTAACAGGGCAGAAAAATGTACATTTGCAGAGAGGAACAACTGATTTGGGGAAGAAGTGACCAATTAAATTTTATTATCATTCTTTGGCACGTCCTCAAGTAAGATACCTAATATCTCAGTTGTTTCTCTAAGACAGCAATGAGATCAATTGGAGAACCCCTTGCTTCTCAGATTTTCCCATATGCAAAATATTATCTCATGTTGTTTTCTGTAGAGTTTTTAGAAAGATCTCAACTCAGCTCTGCTTGGATTTGCCAAGACACCAACATCTGCATGTGAAAGTCAGATGTTTTAATTTGATCTCAAATATTACTTGTTAATTTCTTTGAAGACCAAAGGAATAAATGTTAGGAGAGTTATTTGAGACAAAGTTGATACTTAAATAAATGTGATAATTCCATTCCAAGTTTATCCACTGGCGTTATTCCAGTATAATCTAATCCCCAGACTGCCACTTGGGATTCCAGAAAAGGTGTAATAAAAAATTATTAACACAAATGTTGGCAATCAGTGCTGGAACATGGCCATACTGTTGACCCATAAGGGTCTAATAATGCAATGTTAAAATAATCTTGATTAAGTCTACTTTTAAATCAAGCCAAATTAAATCAAGTTTATTGTTATTATAGGCCCAGTGCTAGAAACAGAATGAAACACAGCTCTACTCTTTAACTAAGGCTTGAGCTATAACAAGAGAATGACAATGGCAACTGATAACAGTGGCAGCTGGGCCCTAGATGCCAGAGTAAACAATAAACAGAAAAAAAGCTGTGGTGAGAGTAAGATAGATAGCGATAAAGTTAGAGAAAGAGAGAGAGGCAGAATAGATTTAGTGTTGTTATTGCAGTTTAGTGAGGCTTTGTGAGGGGCAGAGCTCCCATGATCCATAAAATTAGCTAAGCACTTACTGAGGCTATGGGCGTTATGATTTTCACACAGCAATTACACATGAATACAAGCATGCAAACACACACATTAACAATAGGCTGAGGCTTAACAATATAGCCTAACCCACAACCCTAACCATAAACAATTAAAAAAAAAAACTTATATAGTGTATATTAATAGACTTATGCATTCTTGTCTTAAGTCAGTGTGTGTGTGTGTGTGTGCGTGCTTGTGTGTTGTTATCTCTGATTGGGGGAAAAGAAATGCAGAGCTAAGTCATTACACAGTTCAAATGTGACCTTGAGAAAATACTTTGTCCCTGCCAGATTATTCACCCTTCACTTAGTCTTAATCACACACACGTGCTTAAACGCTCACATTTATGTTAAATCATTTATATTCTGGAAACTCAGCTGCTTGTGGTAAAACATGAAACAATGTTGTCTTTGTAAATGAATTCTATAAAAGGAACCTTTTTTGTGAAGGTTTGTCTTTTGTTTAGTGACATAATGGCTGGTGAAGGCTGCGTTTATAATAAAATCATGATTGATTTAAGCACCACAAATTTATAACCAAGTCACTTTAGATCAGCCATGATCTGTCATTGCAAATACATGATCGCATTTGGATTTGAGAGAGAAAGAAAATGATTTTTTTTGCAGTTTCACCCTTATCAACTACTTATAAACAGAAGCTTCCTGAGTTAAAGTATTTAGGCTACTATTTAAAACAGCAGCATTACAGTAGTAAAAAACTAAATTATGAAAATGTAGTTAATATCATCTGTACTTTAGTTAATCCCCAAAACCAATTCATATGGGCTTTTGCCTTTATAGTATAAGAGAATAGTGTGACAGGAAAGTATTGGATGAAATGACATTGGATGTCATAGATAAGGTTCAAACCTGCATCCTTGTACAAGCACCATGGCTCTAGAATGTCCCAAACATGTGCTAACCACTGCACCAAGGCCCCAACAAGAAAAGGCTTTAATGACAGAGCTGAAATGAGTGTGTGATGTGCCACTTTGACTTTAAGAGGGACAAGAGACGGACGGAAGGGTGAGAAAATGAGATCGGGGGATAATAAATACTTCACTCCAGCACTGGTGACATGCTTATGCATGTGTACAGATGCTGCTGTTTATTTATAGAAACCGAAAAAAGTCATGAATAATGAGATTGACACCTAAGAACCAATCAGAAATAAGAGACTCAAAAATTGGATGATAAATAATGGAAAACTTCCCAGGAAATTATGTTTCCAAACTTTTCCCACTGCTGTCATATATACACTTGTGCCTTTGGAAGTACATGTATACTCACAATCCTAGAACTATTGCATAATTCATGATGTTTCTTTTCCTTTCTCTTAGTTTCTATTTTGTATCTGCTGTTGTTTTCTGCTAAAAAACAGTCACATCATTTACCCGATTTCTGTATTGTGCTAATAAAGACGCATATATAATGTGAATTGGGAAGGTGTCACAGATCTGCTGTGCTCTGCAGGAATGCAGCCATTGTCCCATGATGGTGAATAATCAGTGTGGCTATAAACCTACTAAAACAAAAAGCTAGAACAGAAATGAAGGAAAGAAGGAGGATGTGGGAGATTGGTGAAGAGGTGGATGAATAAGGGAGGCAGAGATTGCAAGAAGGAAAATGTGTCAGGTTTTATTAGTGATGTCATATAGCAGCTCTTGTTTTTAGCACACAGCCAGCGTATGTTGTTCTGTTGGAACGGGTGCTGCTGTTATATCGTAAGGATTTCAGCTGCTCTGTTGCAGACAGGACGCTTCAATAATTATTAATCATTGTTGAACATCTTTTCCCTCACTTTTCAAAGTTTGTGTCTGGTAAGTCTGAAATATGGATGTCTTATCTGAACATTGTAATTTCCCGCCCATGTTTTTATCATTCTTGTAAAACGAATATTCCATAATTTAGTAAACATCTCATTAATTTAAGAATGTGTTTGCTGTCTAATATCTCTCCACACTGAAGTGAAAAACGTCCTAAACTTTTATCTGTTTCCTTCTTTCCACTTGTTACAAAAATCCAGGGAACCCAACATCAGCTTCTTATTGCTTTTTCAGTCCTCACTGAGAGCAGTATTAAATCTGAAAGATGCATTGATTTTGTTGTCACTGTGTGAGTGTTTTAAAAGCTGATGACTCCAGTAGTTGGGAACTTTTTGGATGACAGTATTGACAAAAGCAGAGTGACTGCAGTCTTACAATAACTGTAGTAACTGTTGTTTTGATGGAAACTCCATGGTTACCATGGTAAATTTTGTAAGGTTGCCTCAAAGGGTTGAGCTAAGCTTACTCTTACATTACAGTCCTTGATGATTCAAACTTTATATTCTGATGTTGTGTTCAGACTTCACATCATCTAGAGTTTCATTTACCCAGAACACGTTCTCGCCTTCAAAAGCAACACAGTGAAATAGAACAGAATTGAGTTTCTAAGACACATTTTTTAACATTTTTGGAGAGAACACTGTGCTTGTGGAAATACAGTGAGATGCCAACCAACCATCAAATATGTTCATCGGGCGCATATTAACCTACAACAACAATTAATTAACAGCACGGCAGGATGTAGTAACATTTGAATAGCCTCCCTTGTGTATCACCCCAAGGATCAGACACATAAACACATCTGATGGTGTTTGGATCTGACAGAGATGAGTTTGGGATGTTTCTCAGTAGGCTACGTCTCTTCTCAGTGGGAAGAGAGATGGTTGGGCAGCAGAACTCCTGAGGGGTCCTGCAGTCTTTGCCTTGACTTTGAGAAAATCAATTATGACAATTTGTCGCTCTGTGAAAAGACCATTAACTTAACGAGCGGTGGGAAATTGGTGGGAAAATGTCTGATTAGGAGGATATCTCACTGTGTGATGGTCCCGCTCTCTGATTAGATTACTGCACTAATAGGCTAACAAGAGCATTAACTGCAGCTGACGTGATGAATTTGATGGACTGGTTGGGGTAATTGTTGTAGGCAATAAAAAACATGAGGGGTAAATGACAGTAACTGAACTGGATACTGTTGTACGGCATGTATTGGGATCTTATCCCAGCTAACAATTTTATGTTGTAAGAACGTTTCCGTAACTTTCCATTAAGTCACAAAAACTTTAAAAATGTTATTTTGAAAGTTCTAGGAACTTTCAAAATGTCCTGTTTTTTAGATGTTGCATTGACGTTTATGCTTGGTTATAAGAACCCAAAAATTTTGTAACACTTTTAAAACGACCCCTAACAACTTAAGAATAATGTTTTTGATATATGATATATAACATTAAAATATGTTCTACTAGTAATTATACACCGTATCTGTCTGTCTCTATTATCTGTTAGTCTACTGTCCATTTGTCCACATGTAAATCTATGGGAGTTGTACAGTATATATATGTACAGTATATATATGTGTGTGTGTGCTGGTGTGTTTGATTTTGGTTGATGCTGATTGGCCGATGCAGGGTTCAGCAGTAAAACATGGCCGAGGCAGCGTGCTGGACAGACAGAGACAGATCACAGTCCACACCCTCTCCATTATTCATGCTCCTCTGACACCTCCCTCTCCTGCACTCTCTTCCTCTCTCTCTCTCCTCAACAGGGCCATGTTGACAGGCAGCACAGGGATGTCATACCATTTATTAATACAGGTGAACAGACTAGAGAGAGAGAGAGAGAGAGAGAGATATGGTGAGATAGAGGTAGAAGGACGAAGAGAATGACAGAAAGAGAGAGTAAGCGAAAAAGAGGCATAGAGCGAGGGAGGGAGAAAGAGAGAGGAGTGAAGTGGGGTGGGCATTAGAGCACTATGAATAATGGAGAGGTTGTTTTCTTACATTCCCTCAAAACCTATTCAGACCCAGGTCACAGATCTCATATAAATTCACTGTGTACATGACTGTAAGCTGAGTTTTCACTTTCTGACATTTGCCACAGTTCACCATATGTAGCACTTTTATGTCATAAGTTTGATTTTTATTAAAACTACCTGAAAACTATTTTCATGAAGTTCATATTTAAAGTTTCCTAAAAACTTTTTATCATGCCTTTTACTTTTGAAATGCGTTTAAGTTATTGAATTGTTCCAGACCAACATTTTTCATTCTAAAATATAAAAATCAATTATAAAATATTAATTTAACAGCTTTTAAAAATTCTCATAATTTAAACCAAGAGCGAAATAAACATAACTAATTTTAATATTTATGGGTTGAAAGGTATTTATGCAAAAAGCGTGATTATATTTTATGGTGTATACATACATAAAATGCTAGCTATAAAATTAGCCTAGAAGTCTATTATAGTTTTACAATGTATACAATTTCAACCAGTATCATTTTCTTTGCAAAATACATTTGAGATGATTTGAGATATGGTGGAAAGACATTTGTTCATGACATTTCAGAGGAAACTGACAGTTCCTTTACAAAAAAACACATTTGTTCAGCTCAGCTGATCCAAGAACAGCTCCCTCTGAAACCTGAAACTTTTGTCAAATTACATTTTGACTTAATTTGTGATGATGAGTTTGAGGCTGTGATGTTGAGAGCATTTTAAAGTTTTACAACTCCTTTAAATCAAAGTTAATTGTGTACCACAGTGACGGGCCATAACATTACTACACTTAATGTCCAGCGAGTTGGCTGGGAGACTGGTCAGTTCAGTGTAGATGCAGTACTTTAAGTTCCTCTCTCACAGCTTTATTTTATATTAATGTGACAGGCACGGTGTGGGACAACAGCCCAAGTGAATTGTGGGAGATTGAGTAATGGATATATGAGGTGTTTAACTGCACAAACACCCACATCCACTAGCCTCACCTGCAGAATGTTCTCAATAGCTGTACCTTTAAAACAGACCAAGAGTTTAACATCTCTTGTGACATTAGAAGAGAAACATTCTTGTTCTTACTGTCTAAATAGACTGTCTAAAGTGTTAGCCAGACACTTTGAGCTTGTTTTGATGGAAATAAGGTGCATTTGTTTGTTCTTTGCTCTGACTTCTCTCTAAAAGTTTTGTTTTGAATTAAGTATTGCAAGAAATGAAGGTGAAAAAGTTTTCCTATTGCAAACCTGGAATGTTTTCAAGATTTCTTTGTTTTTTGACTAGCCTTACATAGCGGTATTGAATTGACCAATGGCGTGAGGTTGGAGTTGGACTACCTGTTTATCCAGCCAATGGAAGATAGGGGAGTGTTTGAAAAACTGCCTTGTCTTTCAAAGGCACTACAGTTACAGAAATAATTACACACTGTGCCTTTAAATGCCTGTTGTAAATGATGAGTGGGGCAGCACTGTTCAAAAATATTTCACTCTGCACGTTCAACAGGACTCTGTAGCACAATGAAGTGAGCCTGGGGTTGTGACCATTGCAATTTATGAATTGTTCCCCATTAAGTTATACATCTTTTATGAATCTGGCATGCTCTGAAATAGGGCCATTTTACGAATGTGTGTCTAGAGAGAAACAAAGAAGAAAAATTTTCTAGAAACTGATATTAACTTCGCCTTGATATTTCCCTCAAATGTGTGTTGTTTCCAATTTCAGCCTTAGACTTCTGACTGTTTCTATGTGTTTAAATGAGCAAATATCCCCTCATAGCTTTTAGTAATGATTATGTTTCAAATCGTAGCTTGCGGTTGCATCATCCACCCTGTTAAGGGTGTATAATTCTGTGGTTTTAATTACTCTACTGTTAGATTTTGCTCCCTCAGGCAGGAACGTTGTTGATCGCATGTCAGAATGGAAATTTATACTTTTCTCGTTCCTTCTCTCTCTCTCTCTTTTTCTGTCTCTCTCTCTCTTTCTCAGGCTTTTGGCTATAGACAATCTTAAATTTAAAAGATGAAATACTGCTGTTGTTTTGTATAGCTGTTAATGTGTTTGCCCTGTTTGCTCTGCACACTTTAATGCTGCCCCGATGACCAGAGGGAATGTGATAGAAATTACTGGCCATAAATAATTACAGTAATCTTCACTTATTAATGTAAGGCATGAGTCAGGCATGCTCAGAGGTGCTGATTACAACCCAGAGGTCTGTACTAGAGAAGACGGGATATAAAAGTTTTGAAGTTAGATTGCTTCATCACCTATAGTAGAGTTGATAGGCCTGGGAATGGACCCACTCAGAGGAAAATGTTATTTCTCAAAGGTTGTTCTTTCATGGCTCAGGAGATGGTCTCTACTAAAATTCCTTAGGAAAAATAAAACTAGACACAAATGAGAAAGTAGATGCTTGGGTTCACATTGAAATCTCTGACGTTTATTTGCAGCCCTTGAAATAAACTTTAAATCCAAAACAAATTTGAGCAAGTTTGAGACATACTTGAGAACTCATCTGAATTTCTAGAGAAAAGAAATAAGATGACTGGAAACTTTTAATTGAGGGATTTAGCTGAGAATCAAGGTTTGTTTAAGCAAAAGCATTTAATCTCATTTCTGGGAGAAACAATTGAGATTAAGGAGATCTGTGTTTTTTCTTTCCTATGGAAAGAGAGCAGTATAATGTGTACTTGTGAGATCTCAAAGCAATCCCGAGTTCAGTTATGTTTGAGATCACTGTTTACACTGACTCAAAACTGCTTGATACTTTCTCCTCTGTGATCCAGATCTGTTTACCTCACTGTCTCTCTATAGTAAGTAAGTTGGAAGATAGAAAGGTGTAAGTTTAGAGAGACAAAAAGAAAGAAACCAACCATAGCCAAACAATTCAGAAAACACACCTTTCTTGTTTGCTTCATAGACCACACTAAATATAACCAGAACTTTTCCTGAACCACCTCCATCAAAAAACTGGTGATGTCATCTCTATCTATAGATAGTTCAGAGAAGACTTCAAAAAACAAATTCAATTTATAGAAACATCAGAAGCTTGTGCAAAGAAAAATGCTCATCAATTTTTCTAAATTTAATCATCACATGTTCTTGCCCCAAAATGAAGCTGATGGATGGAAACCATCTAAGTGCCTCTGCTAGCAGACAATTTCCTCAAAGAGAATCAGTTCAGCTGAGAGCTTTGAATATGTATGTCAGGATATATTAATGGTGGACATACATTCTTGGCCAGCAGTGAAGAACAAATTATGGGGTAGTGTTTACTTAGTCAATTTAAAAAATGGTATTGAAGTGTGTGTTGAAAAATGGAGTCAGTAAAGTTGTGCTTGTAATATGAAGAGTGTCTGTAGTGTTATCATCACCTTCAACCAACATGTAAATCCTACAAAAGACAGAATCATTACAGAAAATTGGGTTTGGGGGTCTCGTGTGACTTTGTGCCCCAGGGTCCCATCGTCCTTTGATCTAGCCCTGGAAAAAAAGGAGGTTTCATCAGTTTAGCAGTCATAGGAAGAGACAGGCCTCCTACCTCAGGGCTGTTTAGGGACATGCATAAACCTCAAACCATACCACCCCAAATCCTACATTATTAATATACGCCATACAAAAATATTCGCTTTTTTTATTTCCCTCTGAATAAGAACATTTTCTGTAATAAAGCTGAGTCAGAGCTGGAAAGAAACACACACTGACAGAGTTTCCATTATCTGTCCCATTATTGAGAGTTTGAGCCCTTTGTAATTTCAGTAATGTAGATTAGAAAAGACACCAGCAATTTCTCTCATGCTCTTTTCCTCATTCAAACAGAGCTTTTACAGAATGTATTTTCCTTTGTATTATTGAGAATGTCTTTGAGCTTGCTGCTTTCTTTAACAGACCAACTTTGTTACAGTGAGGGATACAGAATCCAAACGCTGAAGCCTTTATAAAAACACACATCCTTACAATGTTCACCGTGTTTTGTTTCCCTGCAGACAAAGGTGATGAGGCTTTTCAATCTGTCACTTTTGTCTGCACAACAGGCCTTCAAAACAGAGACAAAAAACATCCTGACACACACGCTTGGTTGTCATTCCACTCCGAAACAAAAAACCTGGCAGCCTCCAATCTGTTTCCTCCTACAAACACTCACTCCTTCAACAACCTGACATTTACAATTAAGAACTTTAATTGCTGTTGTCTTGTTATTGAGGGCTTCGCGCAGATTGGAGAGCTAATACAATCCTCGTTAATTTGAAGGTTGCATCTGCCTCAATTAATTTAACATTTTCATCGATTTTTCAGGGGAAAATTCAGGACATTTTTTTACTGAACCTGTTATTAAGCATGTCACTGGAGTTTACAGTAAAAGTTAGAACAAAACAGCTCTGCGTTTATAACAGGTTTCCCTGCTGATATAACTAGAATAGCAAGTTGTAAGTATACAGTGTGTTGTGTTTTAGATGTTTTACATATAATGGGTGACATAACCTAATAAAAAGCTTTTCATGTGGTAACACCAAATTAAAAATGTCCATATTTTATATGACTTCATAAACCTGACTTACATTGGGTTAAATTGTCACCAGCTCAATTATGCTGATAAATATCATGATTCTTTGGGCCTAAACAGCTTAAACTAGCATAAGGTGGTCTGCTGGTCTTAGTTGGTTTAGTTTGGACTTCCAGTGACACAAACCCACTCTAAAACCAGCCTTACTAACCTGCTTAGACTTGCTGATTTTTGCTGGCAGTGGGAAAGTAGATCTTTGCTCGATTAGACCCATTTTCTTCTCTTATAAAAGCACTCCCATATTCTCTCACATTAACTTCATTAAATAGCATTCCAGCAGAATGACTATTATTTGTAGCATCTGTTATCGGGCTCATGTTAGATAGCATGTTTTTACGCCTGTGTACAATTCTGTTGTCGCTGCGGCTTGTAAAGGCAGAAGAGTCTTTGATGGTCTCACCGAGCTGGTGAAGGAAAATCAATGAGATTCGGGATAATCACTGCCTTCTGTTATCCTGCAGGCATTTTCTACAAACACAGTTTAAGAGCACCACAATCTATACAATTACCTGCAAGGCACCCCAGAAATATGCTGCTGTTAGCATACGCTTACAAATCCAGAAGACAGCATGTCAGACAGACAGCTGGGTGGACGGATGCTGCCTGTGATATGTCTGATTGCTGTTTTCACCTTAAGGAGAAGTGGCATTTGTGTTTACGTATCTATGGATGTTAACCTTTGCCCCTTACGGGGGATTATTTTTCAGGAGCAATAACAGCTAATAATGGAGATCAGATGGATCATTTATCTTGAAGAGGTCTGAGATACGCCCTTCTTGTGCCCTACATTAGCGCTGAGAACTCTAAAGTGTGTAGCTGCGATGAGTGCGTGGAGATGAGGCTGTTCATCTTCTGGAGAGCTTCACAGCAGTATGGTTCAGTTCTCGTGGTCGTCTCACAAAAGCCTGCTGATTTTACTCACGTAATATTAGGTATAAATCTAACACTCACCGTTTACCCTTCAACCCATAATTACTCTCCCACCTGGGCCTTTAAA
>JAZGTK010010811.1:0-14320 GCA_036877625.1 Ambastaia sidthimunki | reverse complement strand
TCTCTCTCTCTCTCTCTCTCTCTCTCTCTCTCTCTCTCTCTCTCTCTCTCTCTCTCTCTCTCTCTCTCTCTCTCTCTCTATATATATATATATATATATATATGCACACACACACACACATGCACACACACACATACACACATATATATATAAACAGTGAAATCTGAATGAGTTATTAATGAGATTAATAGAAAAGTCGATTTTTCCACATGGTCATGTAAATTCTTTTTAAAGAAATGTTATAAGATAAATAAAATGATTTTGGTGGAAGATTTGGTGAAACGCAGCATAAAACATTGGGGGTGTTTTTATTTCTCAGTGAGAATGTTGGTGTTCTCACCCTGAAGCCCGGCCAGCTCTTTTGTTTGGACTCCTTTGTGGGTCCCTGATTCACTTTAACTTTGGATTATTTGTGTGTCTCTGCAGTAAATGGCTTGCAGACTCAAACTCACGCATGTCTGCCCTTCCATGGACTGATGAACGTCGTCCTCATTTTCTTTGCTTCCCGTGTCAGATGTTCAGATGACGTTATATGATCTAAGAGGACTGGCTCTGGAAGGTGATGTCAAATCAGGTTTTCTGATAAAGACTCTTTACATGTTTGTTCATTCTTCATAGTATCAGGTTTATTCGATTGACAGCGTCATTTCTATTAATCTTTTTTAATTTTGTGGCTTCTCTATAAGGAGATCAGAAACATGTATTACAGTAATCAGTAAATACATTATTTACTTGCCAGTTACTATCACCTCTGTGACCTGAATGCATGCAGTGCATAAATGAATCACCATTAAGTTATTAAGAGTCATTAGTCTTGGAACAAATGCAGGTGTTCTTACTGATACGATATGTTGGTTTGGTAAAGAAGACAGATACATAATCCACAGCATGAACTTCTCAAGATTTAACAATTACCTCCATCTAACAATGAAAAAAATCTGTTTTGTATTGTGTATTGTGATGACACTGTGATGACACAATCTGCATGTTATTTAGGAAGCCTGGAATAGTCTCTCTCTGAGGGACCTGCATGGCTATCACGACTGCTTTGCCCGGCCAGATCATTCTGGATTTTAGCTCCTCAGCAGTGGCAGAGGTCAGCTCTAGGACCCAGAGGAAGTGCTGTGCTCTTGTGCTGCCCTCAAGCACTTCCTGTGTGTCACAGGAGCCAGGCTTGTCTTTGATCTGTGGCCAAGAACAGAACAGGACTGAGAGAGACTGGAGATGTTTGAATGGGTTAAAGTTACCTGTGAGAGGTGTGCTGTCACCATGGCAACTGCTGGTTTCATTGAAAGGATGGAAAACTGGATGAAGGGTGGAAGAACTCACGGTGCTATAAGATCACACTGTACAGTGTGTATGCAGTTGTTTCTTAGCAGTGTTTAAGCATCAGTACAGTATTTACAGTATTCCTTATAGGTACAGTTAGTGATTGAACAAACCCCAACCCTACAAACTAAACTTCACTGCTTAAACTCTGTGTTCCTTACACTGTAACAACCACCAGCATATATTTACAAATATGACAAATATTCATATACAGTATTAATTGTTCCTGCATCTTTCATTGTACTGTAAATGTAACCAAACAGATGAAGGTGAAGCTGTGTGGTCATAAACATCCAAATATTGCTCAGACAAGATTTATTCTCTGCTTGTATGAGCAGTGAGCTAGAAGATGACTGTGCGGAGTATGTTTGTTTCTGGCATTAAAAGTGTTTATTCCAGTACGCTATAAAAAACTACACTTATCATTTTCAGTGCAGATTACAGATGCCTGTGTAGCGTTTAAGATTGAACTGAACGTCTTTGAAGATGCCTGCAGAAGAACCATCATGAGACCAGAGGAGCTGCACCATGTGTTTAATGTTCACACATGGGCAGCTGTAGAGCTGAATCATTTGAGAACGCAACATGAACCTCATCTCTTCATGACCCCGGTCTACAGGACCTCACAGAGGACAGGTCACATGAAGTGGGCAGATCATGTCAAAATTTCTTCATCCATCCTCATCTCTGTTTTGAGATGTTTCTCTTGGCTGTGCTTCACAAGCAGTACGTTGATTTTTAATGTTATTTCAGTGCTGTAGACATATTACTTATCCAAACGTAGAATGATAGTTAGAATGATTCAACCATCATGATTCTCACAGAAAACTTTGATTTGATCTTCTGCTTTGTGTCACGTGTGCTTTCTGCAGTATCAAATGTCTGTGTAATAAATGGCTGTCGTTTCAGAGGATCAGTCACATTCACAGCTCATGATAATGTTTCTGGATCTGTGTGCTCATGAAATGAAGATGGTGGCATCCAGACAGTAAACTTCCAGAACTAAACGTGTGTGGAGGAGCTGCTGTGGAGGTAAGAGATCATGCTAATGAAAGACTTCCTTCCACAAAGAATTGGCATTAATATATATACAAAATGCCCCAAAATATATATTATATATATATATATAATATATAATAATACAGCATTTTGGGTTAAGCTGAAGTCTGAAGGCTTCACATGCTATAAGAATATACAGTGCATTTAGACAGAGCTTTAATAAAAAAAGAGAGCGTTTGACTTTAACTTGAGCTCATGACAAGAGAAGCAAGAAGAATCGCAAAGTCTGTTTAACTAATTTAATGTAAGAAAGACTCTAAACACACACACACACACACACACTCCTGCAGCAGCTGTGTTCTTTGAGACACACTAAAGGCGTTCTATTGTTACCATAGCAACAGTTAGCAAAGAATGGACATGGAACGTTGGAAACAAGCACTGGGAAATATTTGTTTGAGGTGAAGAGCACTGATGATGTGTTGCTGATGGCTCATTTAGTGACAGCATTTCATAAACGGCTCAGTTTATTACTAGGAAATGAATTAACATCGCTAAAAGAATTTTACTGCATATAATATATACTGTATTTTCTTAAGATTCAATAAAAAACAAGAATTCTTAATCAAGATTACTGGAAATGATAAAAATGTATTAAAATGTACAGTATATGTTGATGAGATGATTGAACTGATATCATCAGATAGGAGAGAGTTAATGCTTTTGTTAAAAACCAATGCCCTAAACTAACTTCAAACTTAATGAACTCTGTAATGCTGTTAAATTAAGACATTCAGTTGCAGTGCTGATAAACGGTTTAGTGCTGGTTTAAGTGCTGGTTAACTGTTCCACTGCTTCAGGTAAACTGATTTCCTTTCATCCTGTTGTGAGTCATTTTGTGGTTGAGCTTTAGTTGAAAGTGAATGTTTTTATTCATACACAAATTCATCTACAAAAATCCAAAGGGGAAATTTAGGCTGGGAGAAAATTCTGCCTGCTTCACATCAACAAATGACATCTTGATGAAGAGAATGATGTCATAACAGTGATGATTGATACAGTCATCATTCATGACTGTAACTGTACTGAATTCCTGCCATTATAAGTTCTGTAATATCATTACTCTGCTTTGGTGGTGTTCATCAGTGGTCTGCAGACGATATCTCACAATATATCTCAAGAAAAGATCAAGATCTCTTTGACTTTCCTGATCAATGTCATCAAGCGTTAATGAGTCTTTTGAGAACGTTTCATTCATGGAATAAGTCTTTAGGCTTCAGTTGAGATGCACCCTATGTAGGGCAGTTGATTATGTTTTGAAACAGATGCTATGTTACAATGACGATCAGAACTACACATTCTGCTGTGGACAGAACTGAGTTTAGTGTAGCTGTGTTGATATTAATCCAGTATCATTAGTCAAATGCAGCCTGTACAGTTAACTGAAACACACAGAATCTTACTGCACAACATCACCGGAGCATCAGTTTAAAGAAAACCATAAGGAGGTCCATGGTGGTCAGTCATGTAGTTACTATGGCAACTGTTCTACAGCAAAAAAAGCAGCTGCGGTGAATTGTTTTATATTGTCCTGGTGAATCTCCAGATGTGTCTCAACATGATTTTTCAAGCAGGTGGAAGTTCAGCTTCTTTTGGATTTGAAATATGAGCACGACCGGTGTGATGAGATTCAGTCTCTGTAACAGACCTCTAAGGTTGACAGACGGGGTCCGGCACAACCACAATACTAAGATCTCACTCATGTTCTCACCAGATGAATTGCGTCACCACATTCTTCATAATAACATTAGTTAACTTCAAGAGCTTCTGCACACGTTCAGCAGGTCCTGATTACATTCAGAGAACATTCAGAGAACATCTCTGCAGGAGGTCATGGCTCCATCATGCTCCCTGATCTTCTGCTTTATTGTTATTTACACTAAAGTAATGATAACTGCTCTGTGTGTTTGATTTTTAGATGGGCAGTTTCTAGGCAGCTGTTTACTGGCTCAAATCAAAAGACCTGATCCTCCTTATTGTTTTGGGTATTTGCTGAGATGTTGTTATGTGGGGCAAAGTGTGAACAATAATAACAACAACAGCAATGCTTGTAAGCAGCTTTAAAATAATTCTGACATGTTTACATCACAATGAACTGTCAGTGTATCTGCTAAACCTTCAGAATAATACTTTTATAAGTTAAAATACAGAGGATTCATCACAGTACACAAAACACTGTGTTATCTTTCTAACACAACAAAACTTCTGTTTTCTTTTTTCTTTGGAGAGCCACATGCCAACATTCCATAAGCTGAGGTGTTTCTATGGCAACATCTACACCTGTTTAAGGGATCTCATTACATTTACATTTATTCATTTGGCAGATGCTTTTATCCAAAGCGACTAACAGTGAATTCAATGTATACTTTTTTTTATCAGTAATTGTGTTCCCTGGGATCGAACCCACAACCTTTGCGCTGCTAACGCAATGCTCTACCAGTTGAGCTACAGGAAGGCTTCGTCTACCACTATAGGAAGACATCAAACAGCTGCACAGCCACATGTGTGCCACAGAAGTCTGAACAATGTTGTTTATTATCTGAGGACGGCTGGACCCCAACTGTTGAAAAGCCCAGAATTCCTAAAACCCTTTGATGTGACGGGCGAGCATTCTCACAAGGCTGAGACATTCTTCTCATACTTAAACCTGCTTTCCGCTCTAAGACAGGACTCACAGTTATGAACACAAATGATCTGCCGCTGCTGTTGGGGTCACTGAGTGCATGAACCAAACCCTTGAAAAACTCCATAAACCTGTTTCTGAAGGGCCAGCTGAACAGAATTTCACCTCCTCTTACTCTATTCTGTCATCAGCATCAAAGTGCTTTTCATCAGCGTTGCTCAATGTGTTTTACACAAAGGCCTAATTTAGAATGATGAGCATGTAGCATTGAAGCAAACAATAGCTGATTATTTGACTCAGCGATTCTTACGTTGTTCCGCTGGGATTGAACTAAACTGTGCAGTTAACTCTTTCATTTCTATGGACGGACACACAGCTCTCTGCACTGCAGCTGTCTGAGGTTGTCAGATATCAGCCATTAACTTCTGCCACAGGGAACTTAGTCAATTTCTTTCATTTCAATCTCTTATGATCTATTTTAAATCCTTTTACATTATCATACACACACAGAAACAGAGGAGAGCTTTGATGCAAAGATCAGAAGATATTTAAATACATACAACAAATAAAATTCATAACAATGAATGATGTATCAAGCAGCAGAGGTTTTGTACTCACATTTTTATTCTTTGAAATGAAGTGCAACATTGAACTGGGCAGAAAAGACATTTTTTTCATGTTGAGCTTTAACTAATTAAAGCAGCTGTGAAAATGTGTTTTTTCTCAGTAGGCCAACAGAATCCTGTGAGTACAAAACCTCTGGCTGTTTGTTAAGTTCACACGCAATGATTTGTTTAATACGTTTAATCACAGCTCAAAACAATCTTCATGACTTATTTGTTCTGAGTGTATTTTGATGAGGTCTGTCAGTTAGGATCAAACCCGCAGGCGAGTGTCTTTCAGACTCTCTTGGCACATTCGGCCCTATTTAAAATCATGTTCCTCCAACTGCACAGCTGCTTTTAATCCAGTGGCATTTGTTTCCAAATGTTGAACAGGGGCATGCAAGTTCACACAGACCTTTCTTCTCAAAGCCTCCTGTTCTCTGTCAAACATCAAACATGCTGCCGGTCAGATTTTCTCTTGATGGGATTCTAGCAGCTTTGTGGAAGTATAATTGAGGACAGACTTCTGAGACACTGACAGATGTGTGGAGCTTTTTTCAGCTGCTTTTGGGAGTATAAAACACACGAGGGCTTCTCCATCAGCTCCTACTTGTAAAAATCTCCAGTCACTGGAACTCCTGAGTCATTCCACAGCCGAGTGGGGCCTCAGTAATAAACCTCACACAGACACATGATATCTCACCCCTGTTTGTTAAATTTTGTGAGTTTTGGTAGGTTTAACAAAACCAGCACAGCCTTAAACACCCAACATGTGTGCTGCCCTTTCTCCAGCTCACTTCTCTTCTGTGTAACTTTCTGTTTCTGCAAAAAAAAAAAAACTCCATGTCAGTTTGGCCGCAACTCAAAGAAAGTCAGCAGTAGAGATGTGTGGTGAGAAGAAAGAATATCAATCGTGACGTGGATTGTGTGTTTATACTGCAGCCCAGGAGGTGTGTGGACAGCATCAACTGTTCTTTTTATCTTAAACAACATCAGCTGTTCTTTGTTGTTTTTGCTCCGCAGGAAACCAATACAGATGTTTGTCACTGCATGCTTGCGGTTCCTCCCGACCCACTCGCTTCAGTTTCATGCCAGCATTTCTGTTTTTGCAGAGCTCCATCTCTTTCTGACAGGAGGGTCATTGGCAGGCCAGGTCCAAATGAAAAAATAGTTGGCTTGTTTTCCTGGCATCTGCTCACAGTCTTTTGAAAAGATTACTCTGTTGCTGCTTCTCTTGTGGCCGGAGGCCTCTGTGAGGGATGCCAATTTTTAAGAGGGGTTTGAAATTCACTGGGATACGCTTTTCAGTTCAGCTAACCAGCCGGATTCTCCTGCTTTTCTCACTCCTTTCTGCTCTCTTTTGGTCTTGATTCTTACCTAAACTGCGTTCACACAGCTGATTTTACAATGGTTGGTGTAAAATCAGTTGGAACTGGACACGGGCACCACTGTAATCAACAATGAGATTTGTGAGCTTCTTATAATTATGCACATTAGTAGCGAATGGATTGTAGTTTCCAATGCCTGTTACAATTTAATGATGGCAAATGAAATGGACACAATGCATCCACTAAGCACTCGAACCGGAAGTGTAAGAACAGACTACAGTGCTTTATTTTTGCTCAGTCTGCACAGTGTTGTAGTTGTAAAAAGGGACTTTCTTTCCCCCTCCAGTTCCCCCTCACTCATGCTCCAGCCCATATAGATTCATGATACACTCCAGTTTCTCCCTGAAGCCGGTTGGCAAGTTGTTTATTTTCATTTCTGAAGGCCGGTAACAGATGATTGATGGATGGAGTTAGAGGTGAACATGTGGCCACTGGGAAGCCCCTGTAAGCCAAAGCAATAAAGGTTGATTGTGTGGGTTATTGTGAAAGTCCTAGACAGTCATGTATAAGGTTCAAAACTCCAGCCCACCTGTCATCATTAATACTGTCTCAGTGCTATTCACCTTCAGTAACACATTACTCTGAGAACACACAATAACCTTTCCTCGAAATAAGTGTGTCTATCTGGCAGTAATCACACTTTGCTGTGATAATGTTTCACTTCTGTGATAATGTAAAAATGCATGATGGGATTTAATTTGATCTTCTTTTATCTTCTTCCTGTTTCTGAAGGGCCAGCTGAAGATTTTAAGAAACATTTGTTTCAGAGACAGAGCAAGTTACTACGGAAAGAGTCGCTGATGAATCTTGCACAGTAAGACAGCCTGTATAAATTAAATACAAAATGCAATTTTGATGTCATGCTGACTGTAAGGGTCCAATTGAAATATTTACAGTAATGATAGGATTTGTTATAGTAGTTTGGTTAAATGAATGTAGGGTAATTGTCATGAAATGAATGTCACGATGAGGAAATGATGGTTTTGTGAAGCTGGTTGCTGGTGAGGAGCTGATGCGCTGTGATTGACTGAAAGTCTGTGACGTTTTCAGCACTAAACGCATCACATCAGGTTTCATTCCCAGATTTTTCCCAACAACAAATGCAGTAAATCAGTTATTTAACATGACTGCACTGGTTCCTCTGACTGTCTCATTTCACATTCTCTGTCAGAGACATTTATTTAAGCCTAAAATAAATGTTATATAAATGTTTATTTGCTATTGTATTGTAAAGATTTGTTTCAGGTCAGAGGGGGTTTATGTGATGGAGGTGTGTTATAAGTGTTTTCCGGCGTCTGTGTGTTTGTCTACAGGTGACGGGTGTCCAGAAAATACAGCTTACAGTTTTACAGTTCTGAGTGAAGAGTTCCTGTAACTTCATCAGAAAGATCAAATCACACGAGTTCAGAGCAAAACCACAACAGACACCAGCGTGAAGCTTTCTGGTCTGCGTGAAGCTTTCTGGTTTGGGTTCTTTGGGGTCTGGGGTGGGTGAGGACAGCTGTGTGTGTCTGTGATGTTTTAGTTTAGCTTAAGAGTAAATGATGTTCTTTAAAATAATCTTTTTAATTCTCTCTCATGGACTCATGGTCACCTACTGTTTAAAAGTTAGAACGCTTTAAATAATAGTAAACATCCACTTAATATGCCTAAAATACACAGAGAGAGAGACAGAGAGAGGGAGCGAGAGAGACAGAGAAAGAGAGAGAGGGAAAGAGAGAGTCATGTGATGCAGGTGACAAAAACAGTTGCAGCCCAGAACTTTCTTGGAAACTTTCTCAGGGTGGAGGAGAGACCTGTGTGTAAAAACTGTAGCGTTCTGAGTTTTGTTCATGGTTAAACCTCAGAAGACGCCTTCAATTACAGATTCCTGCAACTCTAGCCAACAAAATACACGTTTTGTTTCCAAAGGCCCGTTTAAATGGCTTGTGTCTAGAAATACACCTGTCAGCGCTCATCTGCTGTAGTCTGTTCTGCTTTCAAAGAATGTTCAGAGTTCAATGCGAGTTCAGCTAAATCAACAGCCTTTGTGGAATAACGTCGATTAACACTGAAAAACATTCATCCTCTTTCAAAGGCAAAATGACTGATGTTACTGTGATGGCAATAATCAGAGCCAGCACTCTAAACTGTGAAGCTCAAAATACTGTGAAAATAATTCACAGCTCTGTTCTCAAGCAGAAGACACAGCAGAGAGTTCTTGTGAACGTTGGGTTTCGTTAAAAAACACATAGAAGTGGCACCGCTGAATGAAGTATTGTTTTGACACGCACATACGTCTGTGATCTTCTGTGATCTTCTAACCGTTTGCTTTTCAGGTTATTTTCCAGCAGTTGAGACAACATGTCACACTGCTGTACTGTCTGAGAGAACGCTGGTGTTGAGCGATGGAAAGCTAAAATGTTTGGGGCGAGCGGGTCGGGTGGGGGTGTTACCCTGTGAACGTTTTTAAAAGTTTTAAAAGCAGCCGAGGGGCACGTGGGCTGTCTGTCAAGCTTTTAAAGGCTGCTTCTATGAGACCTGTGAAAGAGAAGCTTTCATTACTAGAAAGCGTGACGTTTAGATGAGAACTCAAGAGAATCACAGAAGTGAAGTTTAGCTTTGGTTTGGCATCATACCCATGAAGCCATTAATAGCTAGTGTAATTCAAAAACAGCCTGAGCTGAAGTAAAAGTTGCTACATACTGTAAAACTTTGTTTTGTATTTAACCCTATTTCTGAGATGTTGAAGTTTTAATATAGTCTGTAAGGCCTTAAAGAGTCCTGTGCTGATATGATTTATAGAGGGAATATGAGGCTTGTGTCCACCTGATAACTCTGGATCTCTGTGTGATGGTGGATGATAGCTCTCTAGCTGTTAAATAAGATGTAAACAGTGTTTATTGGTCATTTCTAATGAATTCTCAGAGAAACCGGTTTTCTGCTACTTACCAACTGCAAATAAGAAAATGTCCCAGTGCTGAAAAAACAGCTTGTCCACATTAATACAGCACCCCATATATCTCTTTATTATGTTGCATTATCACAAAAAAAGTTTTTAAATTGATTGATCAATTATGAACAGTCTTAACCAAGATTTGTAAATAAAAATCTTTTCTTTTTAGTCTTATAACTTCCAGTTGATAAACTTTTGAAAAGCCATTAACAACCTTTTTAAAGATTCTCTGTTTGTGCCCAACAAGAAAGACTGAAATAAGACAGAGCCAATCAGCTGTCAGAAAAACTCGGGAGTCACCGGCGGCCAGTTCGGTTTGTAATTTCAGTCAGCAGCTGCTGTCAAGACGAGAAGGTTTGGGAGGGAAAAACTGTGAGGAGATTAATGAAATCATTTTGTAGCTCATTATCACTTTCACAAAGTTACACTTCTGTTTTCACCAGCTGATGTTTTCAGAATAATATCAGAAATTTAGGGACTCTGCTTGAGTCCGTTCTTAAGCTGGTATATGTAGATGAATTTAAGAGGACCATAACAAAAGAAAAGAAGAAAATGTTTAGACCTCATAAAATCAAAGTGTCTGTTTTCGTGTCATTTAAGATTATGCTTTCACACTTTATAGTATATTTCAGCAGATACAGTTTTTATGTAAAATGTCTTTCTTTTCCAGGAAAATGAACTAAAACCTTCTTATAGGCGTGTATGTTGTTTCGTCCAATAGAACGATTTCTGCAACAAGAATGTCTGTTACTGACCCCTCCCACAGCTGACTAGCAACAGTAAGTAAAGCTGTTTTAATGTTATGATGGGTTTCAACTGTATTCTTATAAGAAAAAGAAACTCTGTGATTTGGTATGAATCCTTAAGGGATCAAATAGGAATCATCTAAGAATCCTGCAGATTTTCTGAAGAAGATCTTTTTCAGCCAGATCTTATTTTAAAATTCCTTGATTCCTTTTGGATCAGTTTCAGATTATAATTGGAATTCACTTGGCATTTCTGCAGGATTTTGCATCGCTTACATTTGAAAGGAAATGGCAAATAAATACACACAGAACACCAGCATCTGCAGTACAGAGTGGGAGGTTAGTAGTATTATTTGTTTGAGAGAATCAATACCTCAGACCTCATTCTGGAGTCTGTGGGAGGTTATTGAGGTAATTATAGCGGTGCTGAGAGGCAGATACATCACCTTTGAGTTTTCCCAACAGGAACAGCCTTTCATCAGTCAAACCAGTGAAGCACAAAGGCCTTTGCTAAGCCTGGAGACCGCCCAACATAATCTGACCTCCTGTGAAATGTCACGGGTTACCATGGTAGTAACTAATACGTGTAATGGCACAGGAACCGGAACTGACTAATGATGCTGATTACATTTATATGTTGTTCAAAGTAATATGTGGTTCAATGGAACAGATCTGTTCATATTCACATGCAGGAAACTGATACAGATTTGGTCTCTCCAATGTGCAAAATTATTACCATGACAGGCTGAATAGGAAAATCAACAATTTTGTAAATATGTAAATGACACATATAAAAAATAAATAAATGACGCAAATATTTGACTATGCTAACTATACAGTTATATAGCATTATGTATTTATTTGTATAATAGACATGAAGTATGTCAGCTGGTATATTTGGAAACGCAGTTAACACAGAACACGTCTCTCATGATGGATGCAGTGGAGAAAACGTCTCACTGTCACGTCAGTTTCACTGAAGCTCGTGACTTCTGATGAGTCTGAAGTGTGTAAGAAGCTGAAGCTGAGAACAGAACAGTGTCTGTAAAATCACTCAAGAACTTGCTAAATATTTACACTTTTTCTGCAGTTTGTCTCTGGGCTCAAACAGACCAGGGATCTGTTCCAAAACTGTCTACTGTCTACATAGATATCACATTGTGCTCCTAATGAAAGGGTTGTTTTTAAAGGTAAGCTGGAATGCTGTGACGCTTTCTAAGATTCACTCTTCAGCCAAACATCATAGACTTATAAACGTGTGTCTATCTGTAAACTCATCAATGATAAGAATTATGACTGTGAGATCAGTAGATTGTGATAACAGGAGGTTAATGCAAAACTCTGTGCTGCTGCAACACAAGATATGTATGCAGCAAAAAGTTCAATAAAGTGCTGAAGATATGCACAGACCTACTTTAGGTTACACTTGTGTTTTGCTGAGGGAATATCTGCTTTATCAGAAATAAATCTGAACAGTTTTCAGTGATTGGCTGAGCAGTAATAATTATGCAGGTAAATATTTCTCGTCTGAGTGACAGTGTGTCTGATGTTGTCCTCTGTTGAGAATGATGTTGGGCAGAGAACAACACTGCCCCCTAGAGAAAACTGACTGCATTCATACCAAATGTTAAACAACATTTTTGATGTATTTTGTTCTAGATGAGGTTTAACCCTTCTGGACGTACATTTGTCAGAACTTTCAAAATGTCTATTTCTATATAGTTGTCGAATTGGGTTAAAAACATGTCCAGCTCTCACGAGTGTCTCAGTGAGTGTGCGCAGTATTTATGCGTTGACTCAGATGACAGCCGGCTTCATTTAATATGCCACTGGTTGTTTTGTGAGGTAAAACAGAGGCTGTTCTTTCAGACATCTGCACTTCGTTTATGGAATATCTGTAGGCACTAATATCTTCCAGCTCCTGAGGTTCCTCCAGCAGAACAGGTGTACACTGAAGGTGGACCGTGTATTTATATAGGATGGTCTATTTTGTATTTGAAATGCTCCCATTGGTTTGGTCGTCACACATGATGGACGACACAGTTTCAGTGTGAAGGCTGAAAGTCGGCTGTGCTGTCTGAAGTGAATGTCAGAGAATCAGTCAGTGTGTCAGTCACTTCACAGGCAGGGCTGCAGATCATTCACAAACACAGACGCTTCTGACTGCACAGGCTTGATTGTTAACACAGTTGATTTTCATTGAATGCAGTTTATTGAATGAGTGCATTATAATGTCAGTGCTGACCCCAGGGGTGCTGTAGTGGACAGCAGGTTGAGTATTAACAGGCACAGACATTTGAAGATATTTGTTCTGTAAGTGAATGGAGTTTATAAATGTTGTTGTAAAATGTTGTTGGTCTTCGGGCGTCTAAAGACTGTTTGTACAGGTTTGACCTCCTCTGCAGTCCTGCAGTTACCTCTGCTGGTGAAGTTTATTTAGTGTTTATTTTACATCACGGTGTTCTCTGCAAGTTGAGCTGAGCTAAGAGACGTTTCCTCTGCTTTTAAATTTCATCAGAAATGAAAGCTTTTACCTCTGTCTTGTCATTGGTATTAAATTCTGCTGTGTGCTCTTCCCTGACAGTGAATGATGTGGAGAATTTCTGACAACACGCCCAGCAGAAAAACCTGTTTGACAGACTCGTGGTGTGAGATATATAAATATCTCTTCCAGTACTGAGAAGAAGGAAACCACACTTTTCACAAGCTGTACTGTATATATTTTCTCTCTCTGTGGATATATGTGTAATGGCAGAAGCCAGTGTTTTGTTAACTCAGGGGCAGTTTAACTGTCCAATCTGTCTGGATCTACTGAAGGGTCCAGTGACCATTCCCTGTGGACACAGTTACTGTATGAGATGTATTACCTGCTACTGGAATCAGGATGAGCAGAGAGGAGCCTACAGATGCCCCCAGTGCAGAAAGACCTTCACTTCCAAACCTGATTTACTCAAGAACACCGTCTTTGAAGAAAAGGTGGAGAAACTGAAGCAGGTGGATGGATCTTCTCAGTGTGAAGATGGAGAGGTGGAGTGTGACGTCTGCCCTGAAAGTAAACAAAAAGCCATCAAGTCATGTCTGGTGTGTGTGAATTCTTACTGCCAAAATCACCTGGAACAACATGAGAAGTTCTTTAAAGGGAAAAGTCACAAACTGACTGACCCTGGACAACTTCAGGAGATGATCTGCCCCCAACACAATAAGTTTCTGGAGGTTTTTTGCCATACTGACCGAGAGTGTATTTGTGTGCTGTGTAAGTGTGAGAAACACAGAAAGCACAACACTGTAGCAGCCGCAGCAGAGATGAGCAGAAAGCAGGTATGAAGTCACAAATGACACATTTCTGCATATATTTACATGCACTATTCAATGTATGTTTCTGTACATGTTACAAACCTAATCAGCTGTAAAATCACATCGGACGCATTCAAGATTGTATGTAGTGATTAAATGAGTGTCTATGGTCTGTTTTTTTCTTCTTCAGGGTCATTTGGGGGTGATGCAAAAACAATTTCAGCATAGAATCAGACAGAGAGAGCTGGAGCTTCAGAAAGTCAGAGAAGCTGTGGAGTCTCATAAGGTGAGAGGAGAGGAACATTTGAAATTGTTGCTCTGTCTGTGAGTGGACTGACTCT
>JAZGTK010010810.1:0-16107 GCA_036877625.1 Ambastaia sidthimunki | reverse complement strand
CTTTAATTTCGTCTTGTATAGTATTTTAAAGAAATAAATTGAAAAGTAAAGTCAATGGAAAAATGTAATCTAATAAAAGTGCCCTGTGAAAAAAATATATATTCATCAAATCTCATCAAATGTCATTTTCCATTAAACACAGTCTATGATCTGAATTGGTCAGAATGAATTCAGATTAAGCCTTTAGACATATTAGTCACTGAAATGAACCAATTCCACCAATGTAGACTTTTAATGACATCATTCAGTTTGTTCATTGTCTTCTCGGTTGCCTTGGAAACAATAGCTGGTTAAGACTACACTAAACAGAAAGAGGTAGACATTGATTTTTTTCCCCAGAAAATTTGCAATGCTGAGATCTTTGATCCTTAGGTATTCAAGCTACTGTATAAAATTCTCTTAACAGAGTTTTTGTCAGGCTGAATTTGAATTATAGAATGACCAGTATTCATTTAATTTGCTTAGGCTATTTAACTCTTGTTAGCTGGGTAATTTACCTTATAGGTTAATATTCTTGCAGTAACATTAGTAGAACTTTTTTTTAACTTTATGTATCACATATATTAAAACTTTTATTCCTAAGTAGTTAGTGGAATGTTTGAAAAACTTTACAGAATTAAAGTTAAGTTTGAATAATGGTCTTATAACAAAGCAATAATATTAATAAAATGTCTTAAAAAATTGACATTCTGAATGTTCCTAGAACTTTCAAAAACATTTTTTAAAATTTTTGTTATGTAATGGTAAGGGAAATGTTCCTAAAACCTAAATTGGTAGCTAGTTTTTTTTAAGTGTCTCAACATGTGTGTGAACGTGTCTCACACAAGTGCTGCATTTTAACATGCTGTTAAAAGTTCAAAGATTTTCCTTTAACAATGAATTGTAAGACCTTGCTTTCTGTTCCTTTCTTCAGTGTTTCTGCGAGTGGGGTAGGCTAGGAATTTTAGGAGAAATCATTTAAAAACATTTTTTCTCAAAAGAATTTCTTTGGACTTCATTCACAAACTGACAAAACATCTTCTCTTTGTAATGTCTGAGATGCTTCTTTCGGCCACGAATGCGTGCCAGTGAAAAGCTGCGCTTCTAAAACACAACATGTGACACTGGTCACTTTGTTAGAACAAATTTTGCTCTGGGAAGACAAAGGTCATGTTTTTCTGCTCTAATAGATGTGACAGGAGAGGAAACCATCAGGGCTCTTAGTGCTGGAAAGCTAAGCAACTGAACTGTGAAAGCTTTCAAGGGATGGGAAGGAGGTGCGGTATATAGCCGTAATAGAGGAGAGGCTTGTAGCTCAGCTGGATCTGTAGAGCTGTACACAATACCATCCCATCTTTCATGTGGAGGCTTGTTGCTGCTGATGGACTTTCATCCTGTTTTTCTATGGAGGCAGAACGCTTGGTTAGGGAAGAAGAGCAGAGAGATGAGAGGGAGTCTGTGACATCCTGTCCTGCTATATTCACAAACATCCATCAACCAATCTGGCACCAGGCAGAAAAATATCATAAAAATAAACAGCAGCATGTGTTAGAAGTCTGAAATTGACAGCAGTGAAAATGACGAAGGATGACCACCTGTCATTGTTATTCCATTAATTCTGATAAAAGTGTTGGTCCTGAAATTACTCTTTATCACAGTGGTGAAATTAGATTACAGGATTTCACCCATGTGTTTTATAGATGTGCCCAAAGATCAAGGCCAGTCAAATTCAATTTGTTTTGCTTTTTCCTAAGCTCCTAATGAAAGGAAAATTTGACCCTAAAATGAAAATTCTCCTATAATTTTCATGCCATAGCATGAGGGTGAGTAAATTATGGGAGAATTTTCATTTTTGGCTAAAATATTCCTTTAAGACGTAATCTACGAGCAACACATACTCAGTCAATTATCTGAATTAAATGACAGGGATAAAATATTGCTTTGTAGTTTCGCCAGGTCATTTATGCTTCATTTTTACATTCCATATTTACAGTTTATGACCTTTGCGGCTTTATTATGCTGATTTATTGATTCAGATGTACTTCCTCTTTAGTATCGTAACGTTTTTGAATTGCTCAATACAAAATCTCATGCTCATATGTGCTCTTCTTTCTATGGAAGACAGAAACAGGTTTTTATTTGCCTGACAGATCCTTGGTTGCATCTAGTGAGCCTTTAGTTTGGGAAAAAAGCTGTTTGTTGAGAATTCAACCATATATTCCTGCTGTACGTAGGTTAGGGGAACATATAAATGTTTTAGATTGAGTGCATGCCTTAATAAAATATGCATGTCCATTTTTTTCTGAGAAAAAAATGTTCCACCCTGTAAAGTCTAAAAGCAAATGACAAAAGGTAAAATTCATCTCGTGAAAAATACTGCAATGTGTTCTGGGATGTCGAAGACAGCTTCATACAGGGAAAGCCAAGTGCTGAGTTAATAATTCATAATACTAAGGCTACCAAAATTGTGAGATGAAAAGGGTTTTGGGTGTCTTAAATTTAGGTTTGTTATTAGGTTATGTATTTATGGAAAACATTCATATGTAAAGCCGTAAAATGATTTAACATTCAAATGAAGGCCCTGCAGTAACCGTGAATGCACATATCAAAGGTTTGGAGTATGTACAGTGTTAACTAAGATTTGCTGTTAGTGTGAGATAGGAAAAGCTAGACTTGTTAATACTGTAGCCTGAGGATAACTAAGTCTCCCAAACTGAGCAGAATAATTTACAGTCCTGCTGTTCTTTTTATTATTTTTGCAAAACCAGCTAATGTAATTGATGTACTTGCTGAGGTAAAATAATGCATTTCTGTGCAAGTTAACACATCAAACTGCACGTGCATGTCATTGATGATCCAATTGGCACGTTATAAACTCTGCGCGGTCCCCGTGTGTGAGAGGTGAATGATTATGTCAAACCATGTGCAAGTTAGATAAGGAGTTAAAATGCCTTTAAAAACTAGGTCAGACACCAGCTTCAAATCATTCATCTGTCATCTTTGGTTTTGCTTCATTACACAGAACGAACAATGTTACCATGGCAACCACTCCAACAGTTTAGTGCAGGAGAAATTAAGGCCTCATAAGAGTAAAACTAGGAACACAATTAAGGCAAAACCTATTCCCCATAATTAGTTCATTCACTTTCATTTAAATTCACTTACCATGTCACCGTTTGGTGTTTTCACCTTGATAGCAGTCACGTCGGCCATTTTAGGTTATATTTTAAACATCTACGTATAAAATTAAAAAGTTAACAGTGACTTCACCAAATGGACTGAAATTCAAGGGCCTTAGAGTTAGTGAACACTATAACATTTGTCATATTACTTCAAATGTCATTTGAGATTGCCTTCTCCCAAAATTTCATAAAAAGTGCAATGTAACAATAAGTAATATCATGGTCTTTCCAAGGTGAGTGAACTTTGGATGAAGAGTCTCTTAGAAGAAATGTCAAACACATCATTATCTCTTATTTTGACGTCCTGTACCATCTATCTAATCGCCCATAGAATGTGATCTGTGACAGTATGATGATGTAATCAGGCACTCGTCTGCCTGCGTGATTCAGAAATACTGTGTTCCTGTGTGGACTCATTTTGACAGCACGGGGCTTTTGTGGATGCATATGCAACAAAAACAGCATTAACCTACTTTTAGATCCACGGTTTGTTGACTTGAAACTTCTGATGTTTTCATTGTTTATTTGCTCTCGGAATAGAGGAGTTCTAGCTTGGTTAGCTGGATAAACTTATCCCCAAGTTTCTGTGTAACTGCTGCTGAATAAGCTGAACTCTTTTCTATTGGACAGTGAACTTCTAAGAGGGCTGATGACACCGTATGTGTTATTTTAATATACTGTACAGGCACTGAAGCTGGTATTGACAGGGGCTGGGGCAGAAATCAATGCAGAATGGACTTAATTACTGTACAGTGTTCGATGAGATGGTAAAAAATGACTTACTGAACGAATCAATGAAAGTCCAGTCTTCCAGCTGGCAAAGAAACTTGCTCCTACTTACAAAATACCTTTAATTTGTTGTAAATACATTTAACTGTCACTTATAAAGTGCAAGGTAAAACTGCAGTGATATACAGAAATGGGAAAAAAGAAAAGAAAATTTTATTGAACATCTGATTTACCTCTGCACTTTACACTTCGTTTATAAAAAGAACTACATATATGAAAATAGCACGAGAAATAGAAATGAGTTTATAGACAGGCCAAAACTCACAAAAACCCTCTATTATCCATACGACAACCCCACTGACAAACACAACACGTTGTGAGCACTTACAAACCATAGAAACATGAGAAATACACACCACATTGTCATTGTAAACACAAAGCAATAATCTACAATGAAAAGTTGTGCCTTACTGTGAAAAGGAGGTGCATAAGTTGTGTTTGTGTGACTGGGGCATAGGAGAAAAGATTTCTTTTTATTACTATCGGTGGTTATTACATTTTAAGACTATTCTCAAAAAACAATAGGCCACTGACATTAATGTATTCATAGATTCCTATTAATCTGACCATTTGAAACTCAAGGTTTCTGACACTTTCTAAAGTGAGGAATTATGGTGTGATGCTGTATAGTGTAATGTCCAGAAGCATTATTCATCAGAATGAAGGGGGGGCATTCTCATAACAGATTAGTGAATGAGATTTCTTTGGCATTCAGCCTTTAATGGTCAACCTGCACTTTGAAAGTTCTGTTAATATAATAATTGTATTGAATTATAATGTAATGGATGTAAAAAGGAGACAAAGGGAGGGAGGGAGGGAGGGAGGGAGGGAGGGAAAGAAGGAAGGAAGGAAGGAAGGAAGGAAGGAAGGAAGGAAGGAAGGAAGGAAGGAAGGAGAGTGGGAGTGAGGGAAGGCAGGGAGGAAAGGAATGGGGAGAAAGAAAGAAAGAAAGAAAGAAAGAAAGAAAGAAAGAAAGAAAGAAATGAGGGAATATAATAGAAAGATAATGTGGATTAGGGTGAAGGATGCTGTGGAGCAGTGAGCGTTCTGTGTGTGCATGATATATTTCATAAGGATAGCATATGCACCCTCTTAAAGGTCACTTGGATGTTTAAATCTTTATCACCATAAAAGAAACAATAAACGTAGCATTTTATTCATTGCACTGAAAGGAACCCCCTACCTTGTGTAGTAAATAATGATATCCAGTAGTCAATGACCAAAGTGACCAAATAAGCATTAAAACTCATCAAGGGCTGATGCACAGATTTTCTATTTCCTTCCTCACAATACGTCTTCATTGGAAATTGATGTCATTATTAGGCCACTATAAAAAGCATAAGTATAATTGGATTTAATTCCAGCATATGGCTTTAGGTAACTTACCAGAACTGTAGTTTCATGAGTTCTTGGGTGTGAAGAGCAAAACCATTATTGTGACTGATGATAGGTCAGTTTGAAGATCTAGCACCACTAAAAATGAACAGCTAATAATTATTGTACGCCAAACTGAACACCCGCAATAACAACAATATGATGAAGCACTCACAGACTATCATCAAATAGAACTGCAAAACCGGTCAATAGTGGATTGACACCTTCAAAAAGCCACAAAAAACTAAAGATCACTAAAGCATCATGAACTGCAAAACAGAATCGGTTTGGCAGCAATTCACAGCACATTTCTGGTTCTTTAGAACGTCATTAAGAAACTGCAAGACGATCCTTGAATATAAAACCATATGAAGTCACTCTGTCTGAAAATTTCAAACATGTCACACAAAGAGTTCAGGTCAAAGAAAACAATTTAAAACAATTTAAAGATTAAAGTTACAGAGAGCTCACACTGATGGATCGATTAAATGTTAGCTGACACCTTCTATATACAGAAGGACCACCAAGATGGTACAATACACAGTGGTGTCAGATGATGCAAAAATGTTGCATACAAAACAAAACAAAAAATGCTACAATCATTGAGGAAGAAAATAACACAATATTGCCTCTGATGTGCATCAACCATATTACCCATGAGACAAAAATACAAGAACCAATCGATGATAATGAAAATCATGAGTGAAAAATAATTAGGTAGACAAGAAAGAAAGAGATTGCCTCAGAATGTTTTCAGCTAGTATGAATCCTTTGGTAATGACTCATTTGAAGTAGATACTTTATATTAATCCATTTGTCTTTCTATTACGGATCAACTCACAGTAGCTCTGTGCTGGTGACCCTAAGGCAACAGTAACAAATCTTATTGTGGGTTACAGTTATGAACACAGTGATTCTGTGGGTTTTTTATTTTACTGTAGAATGCTGAAAATTATTTTGACTATGGGTATAATTCCTTTACACACTCCATCTCACTTCAACACATTATTAAAGGGATAGATCATCCAAAAACAAATCTACTCATCCTCAAACCATATGACTTTTTTCTTTCCACAGAACACAAAAAGACAAAATACAAAAACGTTTGACCATTTTTTCAGATCAACTGCCCCAGTACAAAATACAGCCTTCACAATTTGCTGCCTGTTCTTGTTCTACATTGGATGAAAATATCCAATGTATTTTAATCTATGTGAGGGTGACTAAATGATAATTTTCATTTTGGGGTGAACTATCCCTTTAAGAATGCAGTGCCACCCAACCCACAAATGTGCACAAACATGCTACCAAACATATCACCATTTCAAAAGATGGGGAAAAATGTTTGATGCCAGTTCAGGTTAGAATAACCATAAAGGCTGCTGGAGGGCTTGTGAAACTGTGAAATGTGTCAATCTTCTGTCTGGGCTGGTGGAGACTAATTATGTATAGAAAATATAATCTCAGCTTGGGCTTCTTGCCTAAAGGGTGAGAATATAGGGAACTTATGATTTATCCTACGCATGCAATTTATAACTGATGCTAATAGATTTAAGCAGTTCAAAACAAATACTATAATAATGTATATATTAAATTATTAAACAAAATAATTTAATATACAATATAATAATTTAATCTTTGATTAACCTCTCTTTTGTGGAAAAATTATGTTATAAAAATCTAGAAATATAGGCAAACATTTGCAATCTACATACTAATTAATATTCCCAAAAAGGATCTATTCTCTTGTCATTAGATTATTGTGCTGATGGAGGGTAGAGCTTAATTCTATCATATAACATGCAATGACAATGGATGTTGAAATGCTGAATGCATCAAAATAATGGGTGACTATATAACCAAGATCTGAATAAACTTCAAAGTAAAACCATCAGCGGTCAGTCAAGACCAGATGATCCTCCTGCCATCATTTCTTAGATTTCTCGGCCTGATGGCTTCTCCTCCAGTGGAAGGCACTATAGATGGCTCTGAAAGCTCTGCTTACACGAAAGCCGTCTGGTTTTGACTGATGGCTAGATGACTGAATTCCATTCACGTGAGCGGTCTACCAGGATTTTATGAGACACCGATAGTCAGAGGGTCACATGCTTCTCAAGGCATTTTTTCACACGTTGTCTTGGCCTAAGGATTTTTCGCACCTTGACTTCTAACAGTTGCTCTCTCACCCATAAAAAGATGAGATAGTGTGTGAGGAACGCTGTGAAACTTTTTTCCTGGTACCTGAAGAACAAAAGGCAAAGATTTCTGCCGGAGAAATGCGACCAGATAAAGAGCCTGTGGCAATATACTTCCTGACAATGTAGAAACAGCCTGGTTTTAAGGGTTATATCTGCTGTACCTTTCAGTAGTAGCATTGTCTCATTTTTCAAAAACCTCATGACCTATTGTAGAAGTCCTCGACTGACCACAGCTCTACTCTGGTGACCTGTGTTCGCTCTTTTTAAACGTACCTTGGAAAGGCTCAGTTCGGTCTGCTCTTAGTTTCTGCTCGGACAAAACCAAAAGTTAAGGTCTTTGCGTTGTAAAGTGTGTAGGAACGCTAAAGATACAGGTAGCCTACCCAGTAGACGATATTGAACAACAGGAAAGAGGTGGGAAAAAAGACACGAGAGTATGCATCGAGTTCCAGTATGTCTATATGCACACGGCCCTTTCTCCACGCTCCGTCTTTGCACTCTTCGTAGCAACAGAAGAAACTCTGGCAGTCTTTTCCATCCAAGCACTCGTATACACAGGCATCATCAAACTCCTGCCAGTACATGGAGTTGTTGAGAGTAATCACTGTAGGAGGGGGACCAACATCCAACACGGAGTAGTTCTGTTGGATAAAAACAACATCGTGTTACAATCTGAAGGGCTCTTATTTGCAATACGCATCCCTCAAATGCATTTTGAATAAATGCATATAGTCCTACATTTAAATGTGTTTTGCACTTGCTGTAGAACAACAGTTCAGCCAAGTGAACAACAAAATTGGAGTTGAAGAGTGCACTCATCAAATCTATGTTGTGAGCAAAACAAATCCTTCAGAGTGGGCTGTCAATCAAAACATAAAATCATGGTGGCTTTCTGGAGAGTCCCACCCACTTGAACTTTAACAGTGTTTCATCCCAAAAGGCCAGTCAAGTGAAGCATCAATCTCACATAGGCGGGTAAATGCCCCCAAAATCTGAGCTTGCTTGTCTAAATCCTTACAGCCCTTTCTCTGAATGCAATGCAAAACTCTCCAACAGTACGCTGTCACTTTTCTCTCTTTATTGCCAGTTACTCATCTCATTATTGAGACATAACAAGGAAAGCAGGGTAATTACAGCCATGAAAGATAATCTATGCGAGATCACCTATAGGGTAATATTTGTTTGGTGTAAAATTGCTAAGGTAATTATCTTTTCTTCTCAGCAGAGATAAGATCTAATCAAAATGAGTTATCGGAGAGAGAAAATTTAACCGGCTGCAACAGAAACACACGGTAAAAAACAATGATGTGCTTGCTCAACCATAAATTAGCATCATATTACAAGTACAGACAAAGACTAACAACAACAACACCAGCTTAATTAACCATATTTCCTATATAAAATGTACCGTGCACTTATATACTGTATCAAGCATACATACTATACCATGCATCTCTATCAAACACATTTGGGAGATGTTAACCTCTATCAGTTTACCCTGGGGTTGTATTCATGTTTTAAAGAAATGTTTTTTATATGTTGAGAGAACATTTACAGAATGTTAGCCAACATTCTTAGAACGTTCCCTGTTAGCTGGCTAACCACTTTCACTAAAGTCTACTGTATCTTTCAGCTTGACCTAGCTACTTTTTTTCTGTAGAGAAGCTGGTAGCCTAGCTAGCTTCGTTTATTGTGTAGCTTTCCTAACACTGGCAATATTAAATCTTTGATAGACCTCTGACTGGTGCAGTCTGTCACACTGGGTTGCCAGATCCTGCACTAATCCCCCAAAGGGAACGACTGGTCCAACATGTTTTTATTATTTGTGTTTTGTGCAGTGGAGAACATAATCCTCACCGGTCTTTTCGTCTTGTTGCATGTTGGCCTTCTAGCGCTGTAGGAGTAATAATTGAGCGTGGCGTACTCCATGAGAGCGGCGAAAACAAACAGGAAACAGACGGTGACGAATAGATCCATCGCTGTGACATACGAGACTCTGGGTAATGATGTCCTTGCCACTGTGCTGAGCGTTGTCATGGTTAATACTGTTGTTATCCCTGCATAACCAAACGAGGATATTAGATGCTGGCAACAGTGGAGATGCAAGCTAATGGAAAATATTGGCTAAATCATCTAAAGTGTATGCTGATATTGTTAGCATGTGTAAAATGTAGTTTGATATCTCTGCTGAATACAAAACATCTTTCTTAGTCTCCAAGCAAATTATACGCTGCAAGACTTGATTAAGGAATACTTGATTTGAAAAACACGTTTACACTGACAGAAATCTGAAGTGAAATTATGAACACTTAGTGGCGTTCATGATTTTGGAAGGATGAGTGACCTGTGGTGCCGCGGTGTGGGCGTAGCCAATGACTCAATAAAGTTAAGCTTTATGCAAATGAGCAGCTATGAGCATTACCAATAGGAGTGAAGATCACACAATCTATCTCTTATCCAGATAAACTGTTGCCCTGGATGCTTGCCAGGTGTACGTGTTCAATGGTACTATGGCAAATTCTTAATGTTTTTATTATAATACACTTTAAGATTTTTTGACAGCTGTCCTTGAATTTTGACACCTGTCCAGTTGGTGTTGTCACTCCGTTGAATTTGACAGCAACAGACAAACCTGCGAGGTAAATAAAATCCACCCACACAAACACCTAGAATCTTAGATGCATGCAGACAATCTTGGCTTCGCTCTTGCATGGACATTTAGAGTTGCTTCAGCGAACCAATGACTGTGCCCCTGTTTTGCAAGCGTTTCTATGGTAACAAGCAAGCTTCATCTATTTCAGACAGAAATTTTGCACTTCATTCTTTTTTCCTCCGCTGTTGCTGGCCACGGTGATTCATTTACCTGTTACACTGACTTACACTGATACAGTGACACATAGCTGAATAACTGTCTACCAGAGGTAGAAAAAAACTAAATCAAATGCATCTTTCAAAAGTTTCAAGTTTGGCTCTTCTAAGGTTCAGGTTTCAACCTCTGATTATTCTTCATCGAGATCCAGATGCTTCCTCACAACCTCACTAATTCCTCGAGCTAAACTTGGTCCCATTACAGACCTCGTCAAATCTGATTGGAGCACAGCAGCACTGGGCACTTACTGTTTGGCTTTTGGCAGTTGTTATGTGCAGGAACTATTTATACTGGCCCTTACATGACTTTCATTGATAAAAATCAATAATTTGGGGAACATTTAGTCATTTTAAATATGGAACGCAGATGCTGTTGGATCTTCTTGGGAGGCAAGCAGTATGCTAGTGTACCTAAATGTGGACTAAATTCACTTTAATTCAATTCCAAAGTTACATAATGTTTTTGAAAAAATGGAACGAAACTGATTTAGCCCCGTATAGTTCACAGTGTCTGTGACATAACTACAGCCTATTGGCAATATTTTTTAAATTGGCTATTGAGCGATTTGAAGAGGTCTTTAAAGACTGACTAGCCCATAAACTTGACCTCTAGGTGTTTTTCTGACTTCTTCTCTAACCTGACATTTCCATGGCTGTGAGTGTCAGTTCTTTCTCTCTCCCACGTTTTATCTCGACTGCCTTCTTTTCTGGACCCCATCGATCAACAGGACGCCTGTAAAGCAAATCTTGACTTCTTCTGCTACCTTTCTTTCTTACTGAGCGTATAATGACTTCTTTTGTCAGACAGATTAATTGTATTTATCTCTCTTTTCCTTCTGAGAGTATGTTGCCAGTTTATTTATTTTCTTCCAAACATAGATCATGCAGGGATCTGACCCTTCCTGTGGGTTTTCTAAGCGTTTAGTTGCAGGATGTGTAGATTTAACCAATTCATGTCAACCTGTGATCCTGGTTATTTTATCACTGATCCTGTTTGTTAACTAGAGAATACTTAGTGGGATCAATATCTCATCCACACTGATCCACGGTGCACTCAGAGGTAATGGAATAAGTTGACCTAAGAGTGGCATGCCAGAAATAAAGTCATGTTAAAAAAAAACCCAGAAATATTGTCCAAATTTGCTTTAAATTACATCACAAATACAACACTGTACTGTTTTGCAATACAAATAAAGGGTGAGGATGGTCCCAAAATATTGTACTTAAAGTACTTATATTTGTATTTGAGTTTGTACCCAGCTAACTATTTTAGGATGTAGGAACATTTCTCTGACGTTTCCAATAAGTAACAAAAACATTAAACATGTTATTTTTAATGTTCTATTCATGATATAAACAAGACCTCTGACATAAAAAAGAAACAACTCAAATTTATTGAAAACAAGCAATGCAAAATATTGATGAAAAATGGAAAAAAAGGAACATTTACCTTGACAAAAGCGACACTTACCAGGACAGAACATGGATTTAATCAACCCAGGAAACTATAAAGAAATGAGTAAAGCCAACAAAAAACAGTGAAATGAAATAAAATGTGAACAAACAAAAAGCGTGAAAAACACTGTAGCTTGTAACAAAAAAAACAAGAGTTATCTTCCTTCTTTTTTTAAGAAGCACATACAAATTCAATAATAAAAAATGCAGGCAGAATAGATACTGTGTATCTCAGCTTAAATATTTTACCTTATTGCAGTAAAACTATAAGCATAAAAAGGAGAAGTGATTTACAGACATAAACTGTTATAAAGAACTTAAAGGTTGCATACACAACACAGTTGGATATGATTGTCACTTCTTAATTGCATTCATCAAACAAATGAATTCAGTTCTCAAACACAGCTCCACAAAGGTGCTCTGAAAGTCGACTATCACGATTTCTAGAGTGACTCCTGTATGCGTTCACACAGTACAATAATATAATAGTTTCATTCCCACATTTAAATATTGTTGTCACTCCCAAAACTCTGCTAATACTAACGCATATCATAGTGACAAGGACTCTATTATTGTTGATTAGGAATACAAAACACAAACCATTAAGTCACACATAGATGAATGGATGTGTTTACTGTACACACCTAGTGCTGTTCTGGCTGGAGTGGCGTCTTTTTTGATCCAAAAGGAAACCCAAGATAGAACCACAGTTAGGATGCAGGGAATATACGTCTGGATTGTGAAGTATCCCATTCTTCTGCTCAGGTCAAAATACACAGTCATCACCACATAATCACCTGGTAAAAATAACAAAAATGAGACGCATGGATGGAACTTGTAACTATGGTAAGTCTAAACAGTTCTCAAATGTAAAAAGTCATGCTGACTTTTCTATTGGTATTTTTAGATTTTCAAGACTTTTTAAATGTTCAGATATTCTAAGAATATGAAAAGACCTTAGAGAGAGTGTAGCAAAATTATATGCATTTGCAGGGTGCATATCCAAATGCATTCAGGGCATGAATACAGTATTATCATTACGTACATGTTTTCTCTGGTAATCGAATTCATGACCTTGGTGTTGCAAGCGCCACGCTCTACCAGTTGAGCTCCAGGAAAGCAAATGTACAATCTTTGCAGCCAATAGTGAGTGGTTGGTATTGATGTACTGTACAAGGAATACATTTATTCCAGCCAAACAATCTACTAAATACTGACCAAACAGCAAAAGCATATGGATCAGCATTAATTCTTTAAAAGCTTTATAATCATGTAGGCCAATTTATCAACTGAATGCCATTTCTAATAATCCTTTAAATAACATCCTTGTAAGTGCTGTAAGTGTATTTGGTCGCATTAAAATGTTTAAATAATGTGTGAAACATTTTGCCAATTCATGTGGTTTTGACACTGTGAACTTTCGTCTTTCAGTCATTATTACTGTTTTGGCTAGAGAGCTGATAAAAAGACATTTCACTTGACACTTATACAAAAGTGTCAAATTTTATTATTCCAACAACGGTAAATGTTCACAGGCTGAGACAGTGTGAAATGATTAAAAAGTACACTGTACTATTTCTTTTGACTCTTCAAATTGCAAATCATTTTGTTTCAACAGCATTTTTTCCACACCATGCTGAACATTTCAATACCTTGTTACCCTTAAAATCAAGGCTTAAATTCAGCTTGGGAAATCTGTGGAAAATCAGTAGACAGTGAATGTGGAAACCATGTTTTACAATGCCCAAACCAGCTTTCCCATTGGCTGTGCTGTAGGTCACATTCTCATGTAAATACTTATCTGTCCTAGTCAGTTTAAGTATTTATGTCGTTTGAAACTATTTTTTTATTCTTAACTAATCAAAGCCCTTTGAAAGTATAACCATCTCTCTTCCAGTAGTACACACAACACTAGTGAAATTGCCATCCTCTGCTTACAATATTTTTGACCAAGATTGCATTGTGATATAAGAGAAAACTGAGCTAGTTATCACAGGGGGAAGTTATCACACGTAACTGTGACAAAACTACATAATTAAGTAAATATTAACTGAATTGTGTCTTCAAAGGAATGTACAAATTTCCGGGCAATAATAGTGGAAATGTCCAATAGCATTTTTTTGTAGCTTTTTTTTATCTACTAAAATTTAATTAAAAATTGACTTAAAATTAAATGTAAATGCTATTGTAAAATAGCAATATCGTACACATCAGCAGCGACACTAACCTTCTCTCCATCCTCTTCATCAACAGCTAATACATAATCAGAATGATTCTCAATAGAGCCACACAAAAGAGCTGCAGAACACAATTACCTGCTGTTGTCTTAATAACATCTGTGGTGTTCCTCAGGCCCATGAAGTCGAACTGATAAAGTCTCCATGACTTCTGATCCGCCGCCTGCACGGAGTTCCTTCTCCACTTGTAAATCATTTCATCTTGCGGGTATCCGTCTGTAATTACAGAGAGCATAAGCCAGTGACCCCTATAGCTCCCCCATCACCTGTGATAGATGCGTGAGCACAGCATTTGTCTGTAGCCCAGAGCATGCTAATAAAACGCAGATCACGGATACAAAGACAGAAAGAGGCAGAGAGAGGGAACAAGTAAATGAGAAGTTGGGTTCCATTATAGACATCATCTATCTCGACTCTGACACCCAACCTTGAGATGTATTTGAAGAAACAGTCTCCTGAGGTTGAGGAACTTTCATTTTAAAACTGATCTCTGATGCTGCTCCAACATTGATTATCCAGATCTTTTAAAGATTGCTCGGTGGATAATATTGAATGGTCTTATTTTGTCATTTGAGCAGTGGCGTTCACAAAATGTTCTGTCATTATACAAATAAATAAATAAACTAATAAATAACAGTATGAATGCATTATGGCTACATATAATGTGCATGAATTGGCCGTTGTGGTGACAGTGGCCACCCCCTTTTCTTCAGGCCTAAGTTGGTATCCGAAATGTTTTTTGAATTTTTTTCTAGTCATTTCAAAAATGTGTTTAGTGAAATTATTACATTTTAAACCAAAACCAATAAGCTCTGAAATGCAACAATGCAGTAGGAACAGAAAATAGGAGACTGTGTACTTGTGAGTGAATAAATAAAGTATCATGAAATTAAGATGAAATCACACTAAATTATGGCTTCTACAGAAGTACGTTGAGAACCTCAAAGCTCCAGCTGTTGCATTTTATGCATCACAGAGTTATGATAGGAAAAAAATTGATTTTAATGCAGGTCAGGAACATGAATAATGCTCACTAGGTAGGGCACTGCAGTTTAATCTTCTGTATTATGAAAAAGTATGCTCAGTAATCTATTTTTTGAACGTGCTTTTGTCTGTCTGAGAACTCATAGCATCCTTTTATTTATAACTTTATTTCACTTTACATGTTAAGCTTGTATTGTGGCAGGGAAGAGATTTTTTGTCATGCTGGTTGAAAGTCTTTCACATCTTGAATCACTAAGTTTGCCTGTCAAACTGTGTTGGAGGAGGCGTGGCTTTGGAGAGCATTCTGAAGAGAGGGTGGGATCTTATGCTGTCAAAGCTAGGTTTCTCTGAAATCACTAGGTTCTCCGAAATCGCCTACCTCGCCAATGTCTAGCCCATGTTCAAAACTAAAATGCACGGTGTGTTGCGTTTGTCTCTCATTTTTAATCTGGATGCAAACAAAGGCTTGACGCAAGATTCAAGAGAGGGGAAAATTATCAGTGAATGGTCTGAGAAATTTGTTCCTCAGACAAAGCTGGTACATGCCTTGTAAGGACTTGGATTTTATACTTTTATGAGGCTTTTATGTTCTTTTAAGAGCTTGGCAAAAATGGTCTCCATCAATTATCACTGTATGGAAAAGGCTGCATAAAGATTTTTACGATTTCAATTTCATATTCCACAGAAAAACACAGCATACAGTTTTTGAACGGTGGGTAAATAATGGCATAATTAGCAATTATCTGAGCTATTCCTTTCAAATCACTTATTTTCTAAACTCCACATGGGCATTTTAAGGCGTTCAAGTGATTTAGAGTATTCTTTGATAACTGAGTGAAAATTCAAATGATGCACTTCAACCCAGACACTGTCATTAATAAAACAGCATGATTAGATTTCTACCCAATTCATATTAATTCTTTAGACAGAGGGTAAATGATAATCATGCCTAATGGCCATCTGGAGTTATTGTCATTCTCTTAACAGATTAAGTGCTAAATGTGGAAAAAAACGCAGCTCTTTTTAATTGCTAATTGTTTG